>OX101754.1:45838369-46088720 GCA_944452675.1 Tachina lurida
TGGAGTAGATTAGTAATGGTGGCGGACGACATGTTTTGGGAATTCAAAACCGGGAAAAATCAAAAAGGGTGGCAACCCTGTTACAAATGGGGGATTTTGGGGATTTTTTTTGCTAAGATTTTCTTGGCTATGTGTGTGTGTGTGTGTGACTTTGATTCTTTGTTTATGTGTATGTATGTATACTTGTGTGTACAGCTTTTGTTGTTATTGAGGAGAAGCGTTGTGCTTACAGTGTATGGATGTATGCATGTATATATGTATATGTGGGTGTGTGTGAGTATGTGTATGTGTGTGTGTGTATGAGTATGCGTTTTTGTATTTACTTATATGTTTGATGGTGTCCAATACTTTTGTTGTAGTGGAAGACAATTATTATACCCATTAGGAAATGTTGATGGTGAAAATGTGCTGACTAGCTTTTGACTAGCTTGTCACCTGTACTACTCTATAATTATTCCCCATACAATACTTTGAAACCCTACTATTAAAAATACAATTCACTAGGTAGTGACTACGTAGTTCTTATGGGAATATGGAGACATACTAACCAGATAGTTAGTTACTGGTACAGTTCTATAACTTACGTACATACAAATGTATGTATATTGACAAGTTATTGTCAATTCCACCTCTCTCCTTCTTTTATACTGACGGATAGAAGAAAACTTATTATACCAAAGTTGTAACTAGAATTTTAGGGTTGACACAAAGACAGTTGCTCCCAGTCTGACTGCAGGGTAGTTACAAGGGATCTGTGTATTTGTTTGTATGTAGTGATTGTTATTTGATAGTCTTTGGGTAGCTGTTTTTAGTTATCGTTGGTATGCTTATTTAGGGTTATTGTATTGCATTTATGTTTGCGATCTCTGGGGAAATAATCTAATAGCTACAGAGAGTGGCAACCCTGTTGTAGATGGAAATGGATAGGGAATGTATTTGGTAATGCATCTATATGTTGCTGTATTAATGTATGTGATCGTATCTATTTTTACTTTGAAGAATATCATTGCTTGTGTGTATTGTTTGACCATCGAGAGTTTTTGATACATATTTACAAATGAATGTGTATATGTTTTCTAGGATATTTGCTATTCTTATCGAGATAGAAAATATTGTGTTGGCATAGGTTTTATACATATATACAAGTGAATTTCAGATGTTAAATATTTTGAATCCAATCAGGTTGATAAGCAGATTTTTTGAATAGGGGTAATGATATTTTTATTTCAGAATATTACACTTTAATGTAACAATTATAGGAAATAGCTTTAGGAGCAATACAGCAAAAATTTTACTCATACCTTTGTATTACAAACTGATGCTAGAGATTTTGTTCGGGGTGTTGCTGTGTATATGAATTTCACCATATATCGTAACACCAACAGAGAATTGTGGAAATGTGGTACGTGTAACAACTAAATATGGACCAACCCTAAAAGTTGAAATGAATAAACACATAATGTTCCTGCCCAAACGATATAATATTTTAACTGATGACGATATCAAAGATCTCTCAAGCGGATCATATTGCCTAAGTAGAGAAGGTGAAGAAAACCTAATTGTCGAGAGTGAGCTGAGTGAATTTCACCATATATCGTAATACCAACAGAGAATTGTGGAAATGTGTGCGTGTGTGTATGAATTTCGCCATATATCGTAATACCAACAGAGAATTGTGGAAATGTGTATGTGTGTGTGTGTGTGTATGAATTTCATCATATGTCGTAATAAATTAGATTTTGATGACTACTACGCGATTCTCATATAAAGTATATAAGTAGAAGAAATAATGTAGATTGTCATCAGTCTGCTTTGATATCTCAACAAGTGACAACCTATTTTCTCATCCAAAATTTCTAAAGTGTTTGAAATCCAAAAACTATAAAAGTGCTAGTACTAACTAAATAAATTGTTTATAACTAAAATAAATTGTTTATAAATAAAATAATTAAATAAATTATTTATAAATAAAATAATTATATTAATTAATAAACAAAAATATATAAAATGAATACTAAAAGTTGTGCAATCTGCAATAAAGTCTTTATGACTCAAACAAAACTAAATCAGCATATGGAAACGCACTCATATGGAACTAGTACGCTTGATCTTCAAAAAAAATATTGTGAGGATTGTGATGAGATGATCCCATCAAATGGTTATATGGCTCATGTCCGAACCACAAAACATAAAAACAGTTGTCACCTAGAACAGATTGGAGATCTTCTCACTAAAAGAGCGAGCAACTTCAATGGGAGGATCGAGACATATATCCTCCTCAACAAAAATGAGGGTGTTATGTTTCCGGAGCAGTTTCTGAAATCCGCCAAGAACTCTATACTACAACAGCTAATTGAATGTAGTAGGATACATACTACATTTAAATTTAATATGGAGCTCATATGCGATTATATGAAGACGGTGAATGATCAGATGAATGTTTCCCAACTGGTACATATTTCAAAAATGATGTTGGTAACTTTGTCTGATGACATAGAGGATATGTACAAGAAACAGGCCGAGGAGCTAATAGCTAAAATGGAAGAATTTCAAGAGAGGGATAGCGGATGGACCTTAATTTCAATGAATTCCCTTGAAGTTAATATAAACAAGGCGTCCATAATAAGAGGATCGAGTTTTATCCCTCTCCCAAAAAATATTGCAGTGAAATGTGCATGCATAAATGTCGAGAACAATGATATTTATTGCTTTAAATGGTGTATCATTGCGGCTTTGAACACAAATAGCACTTTAGATCGAAGACAACAGAAAAACTATAGAAACTATAATATAGCAAACATTTCTGATGAGAATATTAGTATAGGGGCAATTGTATTAAATTTCGAAGGCCTAGAGTTTCCACTCCCATTGAAGCAGATTAAACAATTCGAACGTCAAAATAATATGAGCATCAACGTATTTGGTCACAATGGAACATCGCTTATAGGACCATACTACATAACAAAAGGAGAACAACATGTTCATATTAATCTGTTATTGCTCCAGTCCGATGAAAACTTCCACTATGTGCTCATCACGGATATATCAAAGTAAGTTTCATTTGTGCATTTAAGAGAAATATGTTTTCATATCTATTTAAAAAGTTACTTCTTATTGGTATATTTATTTATTTCTTATTTTAATTTCCTCTTTTCCTTAGACTCCTTCGTTCCAGCATAACATCTCACGTAAATAAGATACATATTTGCAACACCTGCCTATTTTATACACATGATGATTATGTGTATAATCACCACAAAAATGTTTGTGGGAAAAAAGTAATCAGAATGCCCGAAGATGAATCTATCATCAAGTTTCAAAACTACTACAAACAGTTAGATGTACCATTTGTGATCTACGCAGACTTTGAATCTATTTTAGAAAAAGTTGATGACCCCGTAAGTAAAAGCACTACAAATGTACAGAAACATCATGCGTGTGCATTCGCTTATTTTATTAATTGTAGCTTTAAGATAGAAAATAATTTATATAGACACTATTTTGGTGAAGATTCGGCGAACATATTTATCAAAAAAACAGTTGAAGATTGTACAGACATTTATCTAAATTATTTACTTAAAGTTAAGAAAATGTTCATGACCCCAATAGAAATAGCTCAATATAATAATGCACAAAATTGTCATATATGTAAGAAAATATTAAATAATGATAAAGTTAGAGATCATTGTCATCTTACGGGTAATTATCGTGGGGCAGCTCATAGCGAATGTAATTTGAATTATAAAACACCTCATTTTATACCGGTTATCTTGCATAATCTTTCTGCATATGATATACACTTATTTTTCAAAGAACTTTCTACTATAAAATATTCCACAATAAAAGTGATTCCCCAGAACGCAGAGCGTTATATTTCTCTTTCAATTTTCATCAGATTAGATGAAAAGCGTGGATTCGAAATAAGATTTATAGACTCGTTTAGATTTATGGCTACGAGCTTAGATACACTGGCGAAAAATCTTGATTGCAATGATTTTAATACTATTCGATCATGTTTCGCTGATGAAGCTCATTTCAACCTGATTAGAAGAAAGGGTGTATTTCCGTACTCTTACATGGATTCCATGACTAAGTTTAAGGAAATTAAACTCCCTAGTAGAGAAGATTTCTTCAATATTCTAACGAATGAAGAATGTGATGTAGTCGAGTATGAACATGCTCAAAAAATATGGAGAGAGTTTAACTGTAAAACCCTCCTTGACTATACTGAACTCTATTTAAAGACAGATGTTCTTCTTTTAACCGACGTGTTTGAAAATTTTAGGAAAATTTGTAAAGATATATACGATTTGGACCCCTGCCACTATTATACAGCACCAGGCTTATCTTGGGATGCAATGTTGAAAACCACAGAAGTTTCACTCGAACTGTTCACTGATTCCGAAATGTATATGTTTATGCAAAACGGAATAAGAGGTGGACTAGTTCAATGCTCGCAAAGATATTCGAAGGCGAATAATAAGTATTTAGAAGATTTTGATGCATCAAAACCATCGGAATTTCTTGTATATTTAGACGCTAACAATTTGTATGGATGGGCGATGTCGGAATATCTTCCTTGCGGTGAATTTGAGTGGGTATGTGATACTGATTTTGATGTTAAAAAAATTTCTGATACTGCAGAGTATGGGTACATTTTAGAAGTGGATATAGACTATCCTGATTCAACGCATGATCTACATAATGATTTGCCATTTTGTCCTCAAAATAAGCCCGTGGGGGGATCCAAAATCAAAAAATTAGTTGCAGACTTACACTCTAAAACAAATTACACCATACACTATAGAGTTTTAAAACAAGCCATTTCAAATGGCCTCATCTTAAAACAAATCCATAGAATACTCAGATTTAAGCAATCCCCTTGGCTTAAAAAATATATTGACTTAAACACATTTCATAGGACAAAAGATAAAAATAATTTTGAAAAAGATTTCTTCAAACTTTTAAACAATGCTGTTTACGGGAAGACAATGGAAAACATTGAAAAACGTAGGGACATTAGAATTACTTCATCTTGGGAAACAACAAACAGGAATCATTTGGGGCTCAGAGCATTAATTGCGAAACCAAATTTTATACAGTTAACAAAATTTTCTGACGATATGTATGCGGTAGAGTTAGAAAAAATGGAACCACTATATGATAAACCTATATATGTTGGTTTCACAGTACTGGAGTTATCCAAGTGGAGAATGTATGACTTCCATTATGGCTTCATGAAGCCTAAATTTGGAGAGAACATTTCTCTCAACTATATGGATACTGACTCATTTATTTATTCAATTAAAACTGATGATTTTTACGATGACATCCGTAATGATATTAGTTTGAATTTTGATACGTCAGAATATCCTATAGATAACCAATTTCGTTTACCGCTACTCAATAAGAAGGTTTTGGGAATGATGAAAGATGAAAATAATGGGGATATAATGACAGAGTTTGTTGGTTTAAGAGCAAAAATGTATTCTCTGTCGACTCTTCGCTCGGAAGCTGTTAAAAAATCTAAAGGGGTCAAAAAGTCTGTAATTAAGAAGTTGTCCATTAATGATTACAAAAATTGCTTATTTGAATCCAAAATTATCTCGGATGAAATGTTTTTGTTTAGATCTAAAACACATCAACTATATACCCAAAAACTACATAAAATAGCACTTAGCTTTTCTGATGATAAAAGAAATATAATGAAAGATAAAATTAAAACGCGTGCTTGGGGACATTACATAGACCGAAACAATGAAACAATGGATGTAGAATAGAATGCTTCCTACTAAATTGCATGTAAGATGACAAAGACAATTTAATTTTGTACTAATTGTATTTATTTGTTAATGTATTTCTTTAATTATTTATTATTTACTTATAAGCAATATTATTTAATTTATTTATTTATTATTTCTTTAATTATTTATTAATTTATTTATTATTTACTTATTTGTTTATTAATTAATTTATGTATTTAGTATTTATTTATTTGTTTATTAATTTATTTCTTTATTTATTTATTAATTTATTTATTGTTTATGTATTTGTTTATGAATTTATCTATTAATTTTAGTATTTTATTCACACAAAAACATGTAAAAATTGAATGGCTTAAAACTTTTATCTTTTTACCTATACCTAAATTATTTGTAAATTAAAATCAAATATTCGATTAATGATCTTTTTTCTTTTTATATCTATATATTTTTATTTATACATAGAGTTAAATTTGTATTAGTACTAAGATTTTTAAGAAAAATGTTAAATAAAATATTGAAAAAATATTAAAATATGTAAATGGTTTTTTATTTCAGCTTAAATTTACTAAATATAAATTGTAACTACAAATGTCTACATTTTTATATTTTGTTTCTCTATTGGCTTTACTTCGCTAGATCAAAAATTTTTCTTTTTTGTTTTCATATCACTTAAACATATACAGTCTTGTTATCTTTGAGAGGTCCTACACAAGAGGAATTGAATTTCACAATATTATAAAATTCCATTAAATTTCATTAGATATTTTCTTGTCAACACCAACTGTTTTAAAATTTTCTCATCCATGTTTAATAAAGAAAAGGTATCAGCTATTAGATCAGCTTATCAGCTATTAGATCAGTTTATCAGCTATTAGATCAGATTATCAGGACCTGGTCTGGTTTTCAGATCAGCATTTCAGGACCTGGTCTGGTTTTCAGATCAGCTTTTCAGGACCTGGTCTGGTTTTCAGATCAGCTTTTCAGGACCTGGTCTGGTTTTCAGATCAGCTTATCAGGACCTGGTCTGGTTTTCAGATCAGCTTATCAGGACCTGGTCTGGTTTTCAGATCAGCTTTTCAGGACCTGGTCTGGTTTTCAGATCAGCTTATCAGGACCTGGTCTGGTTTTCAGATCAGCTTATCAGGACCTGGTCTGGTTTTCAGATCAGCTTTTCAGGACCTGGTCTGGTTTTCAGATCAGCTTTTCAGGACCTGGTCTGGTTTTCAGATCAGGTTATCAGGTATCAAATCAGGTTATTAGGTATCTGGTCTGGTTTTCAGATCGGGTTATCTGATTCAGATTGAGTTATCAGTTTACAATTAGCTAGTCATTTATAAAATTTTTATGAATGAAGTTTCAGGTCAGATGAAATAACTAAAATCAATCTCTTATGAGCAGTAATTCATATAGTTATGAAATAGTCAAATTGTTTTCTAAAAACATCATTTAATTTATCATCAAAATAAACCATATTTATCATTCCAACACTATACAAATTTCTTTAAACTTTTCAAAATTCTTATTACTGACAACATTATCCCTATAGACGAGCTTAATATTTTTCTCATCTTGCTTAAACATTATAATAACATTTGCATTGTCTCTTGTTAAATGCTTACATTCATAAAAATTTTAAACAGCATTTTGAATGTTGTTTAAGCAAAATTCGCTAAATTTTAGCTTAAAAACGTTTTTTAATTTAAACCTTGTTTAATTCACCAAATCCTAAAAATTAACTGCACCCATACTTAAAATAATTTTGAGTTAACGTCGTTGTAATTTTGCTTCATGTTTATTTGCATTTTTAACTTTGCCTATATGTATGTATGTA
The DNA here is from genome assembly GCA_944452675.1 of Tachina lurida. Classification (NCBI taxonomy): domain Eukaryota; kingdom Metazoa; phylum Arthropoda; class Insecta; order Diptera; family Tachinidae; genus Tachina; species Tachina lurida. The sequence continues at coordinate 45,845,966 of OX101754.1, forward strand.
TGTATGCATGTATGTATGTATTTATGTATGTATTAGGAATTATACTAGAAGTTGGGCACAAGTAGAATGAGTCATCATTCTTCTGTCGCCCCATACAAAAATATACACGTACATATGTATGTATATTATTCTGCTTGGCACATGCAGCATCAGCAAATATCATACTTTAAATTCTTTAAGCTTCATTACGAGAAAAAATAAATGTATAATATCCCATTCCTTTAATTGGTGAAATTAACTTCTTCAGATATTCATATTTGACTTGATATAGATAATTTTAGTATAAATATACATATGTTTTTAAACTTGAGATAGTAGTAGTGAATTGCCACTCCGGCGTAGATTAAAGTTTTGAAGTTTAATTACCCATACCTCCGACAAAGAACCCCCACAAATTATTACAAACCCCCAATTCCCTGACAGACTCGAATTCCCATAGACAGACAGACATAAACAAATTTTTCGTCGGCTTTAGAAACATTTTATTTTCACGTTTTTCCCGTCCACATTATGAAAAATCAATTTCATGATTTTCCGTTGGCATTAGGAAAAATCATTTTCATGATTTTCCCGTAGACATTACAAAAATATTTATTTCCACGTTTTACCCGACAGATTTACATAAATATTTATTTTCACATTTTTACAGTCTAACTTACGAAAAATCATTTTCACATAAAACGGACTTATTAATCCACCCTCGTATGTACTAAAGAAACAAAAAAAAACAAAACAAAAAAGTTAATGTAAACAAACAAAAAAACAAAAAGTTGGACGGACTTATTGATCCACCCTCGTAGGGTATCAAATTTCACAAATTTCCAAGAATTTTAAAATTTGGGTAATTAAAATTTTAAAATTTCAAAATTTTAATTGCGGCCGAATTGGTAATTCACTACTACTATCTCAAGTTTAAAAACATATGTATATTTATACTAAAATTATCTATATCAAGTCAAATATGAATATCTGAAGAAGTTAATTTCACCAATTAAAGGAATGGGATATTATACATTTATTTTTTCTCGTAATGAAGAGTAGTAGTGAACTGCCGGTCCTGCCCCAATTAAAATTTTAAAATTTTGAAATTTTAATTACCCAAATTTTAAAATTCTTGGAAATTTGTGAAATTTGATACCCTACGAGGGTGGATCAATAAGTCGGTCCAACTTTTTGTTTACATAAGGAATTTTTTGTTTACATAAGGGGTTTTGTTTGTTTAATACATACGAGGGTGGCTCAATAAGTCCAGTTTTTTATGACCGTGGGAATTTATATGTATGTTTGGATTAAGGGGTTTCATAAGATTAATATTTCATAAATATATATGCCGACGGGAAAATCATGAAAATGATTTTTCTTAATACCAAAGGGGGAGTGGGGTGAAATAGTGAAAATTAATTTTTCCTAATGCCTACGGGTATGCATTAATATTTTTCCTAATGCCTACGGCAATACATGATTTTCCTAATGCCTACGGCAATATATGAATATTTTTCCTAATGCCTACGGCAATACATGATTATTATTTTTTTCAAATGCCGACGGCAATACATGATTATTATTTTTTTCAAATGCCGACGGCAAAACATGATTCTTTTTTTCTAACACCAAGGGGAAAATTGCCAGTGTTGCCAGACTGTAGAAATTTCTTATCGTAATACTATATCAGTAATATCAGAGAAAATAGATTTGATGACTACTAGACGATTCTCATATAAATCGTGTGTGTGTGTGTGTGTGTGATTTCCTCATGATAATAAATTGTTTATAAATAAAATAATTAAATAAATTAAATTAATTTATTTAAATATTTTATTTATGTGTTCACATGTATGTGAACACCCATACTTGTGTTCACATGTATGTGAGCACCCATACTTGTGTGTGGGGGGTCCAGCTTGATAGTCGCGGGTAATTTAATATTTTGTGTATTTGTTTAAGAGATATGTATGTATGTGTATGTGTATGTATGTATGTGTATGTATGTATGTGTGCATGTATGTGTGCATGTATGAATGTGTGATCGTGGGTACTTGTGCGTGGAATATTTTGTAGAATACATATATATTTTGCAAGGTAATCATTTTCTTTGTCTACGATTATTTAAAAGCAGCAAACTAAGTACAGTCAGCAGCAGAGAAACAAAAAGTAAAATTTATGAATGCTGCAAGGATACTGCTTCCAATTTTAGTATAAATACGCCAACTTTTCTAACCAACACATCAGTACGTTATTGTATTTACAAGAAGTGTCATCAGTAATTGTGTTAAAGTGAAATAATAATAAAATAATTAAAAATGAGTTCATCAGGTTATCAGTGTAATACATGTAATAAGGTATACAAATACCAAAAGTCCTTTTTGGAGCATGTTAAAAACCATAGTGTACAGAATCAAGTGGTCGTAAGCCGGGGCATAAATCAAGAGCTACCGCAGACATCTTTTCAAAATCATCAAAATTCATCATCATCATTCATTCATCAACAATATCCTTCTCTTCAGTATCCTCAATATCAGTTACCATTAAATTTTCAACAATACGGTATGCCATGGAATAATCAGTTTTTGGGATACAATTATAATCCCAATGTGATGCAATGGCAGCCTCTTAATTATCATCAACAAGAGTACCAGCATCAACAACAAGATCATCAAAATCAAGCTCAACAACAACAACAACAAGCTCAACAACAGGGTGTGGGTATCCTTGGAGGTAATTTATTCGACGATGCTATGGACATAAGCTTACCGGAAAGTGATGGAGAAGTAGAAGAAAGAAGAGAAGAAACTCTGCCAACTCCAAGGAATACTTCGCATGCTGGAACAGATGAAGTAGAAGAATTGGGATATTATAAAATATCTAAAGCATTCAAAAACCATATTGCCACTTATGCAATTTTAAACAAAAAAGATCAACTTTTGTTGGAAGAATTTGTTGAAGAAAACAAAAATGTTTTTATGGAGAGACTTCAAGTGAATTTAAGTAAGCATGCAATAATTAAATTTCATGTAAGTATTGTGGCAGAATATATAAAAATTGTTGGAGAAGAATTGGAGTTGTGCATAATATCACATGTAGCCAAAATGAGTTTGCTGACGAAGGCAGATAGCATTGAAGAGTTATTCCGTAAGCAGGTTGCGGAGATTTCAACCAAAATGTCCGAATTTGAAGAGAGAGATTCTGGCTGGACTTTGTCACGCATAGTCCGAGCAGAAATTAACATCAACAAATCTTCGCTCGTCAAAGGATCTAATTGGATATCCACACCTGTAAAATTAGAAAGAAAAAAAGCTTGCCTCAACATTGAAAATGATGATGACTACTGTTTCAAGTGGTGCCTAATCGCTGCCATGGATACCACCAAATACAAACATATAGAACGTTGCAGTTCATATAATATTCAGGACATTGCTGCTGAGACGATTGTTACGCGAAATGGTGTAGCGTTAAATTTCAAAAATTTACGCTTCCCATTAGAATTAAACAAAATAAAAGAGTTTGAGGTGAACAATCCAGCAATAAGTATTAACGTATTCGGCTATGATGAGGCGGCCAATCAGATTATTGGTCCTTATTATGTCACCAAGGACGAAAAAAATAGCCATGTAAACTTGTTGCTTTTGGAAAATGGTGAAGTTCATCACTACATTTTGATAAAGAACATATCAAAGTAAGTTAAAAAATTATACTACAATTTAATTTAATGATACATATACTTCTTTTATATATTTTATAATATATACGTTTTACTTATAAACTTTTATTTTATTTTTTTATCATTCACAGACTTTTACAGAATCAGACTACCACAAATGAACACAAACTTCACTTCTGCAATAGCTGTCTCCAATATACCCATAGGGAGAACGTGATGAGTACACATAAGGAGGAATGTGGGAAGATAGTCACAACTATGCCATCAGGTGAGGATGCCATTCTTAGTTTTAAGGGACATCAACGAAAAATGGATGTCCCGTTTGTTATTTACGCGGACTTTGAATGCGTATTAGAGGATATAAGTAATAGTGTAAGTAGTAAAACAAATTTAATAAAAAAGCACACACCTTGTGCCTTTAGTTATTTTATTAAGTGTCTCCATAGTAATAATTTAGATAAGCTTAGAATATATACGGGGGAAGATGCCTCCAAAAAATTTGTAGAATATTTAATTAAGGATTGTGAAGATATATATAATAACTATTTAGTTAACAATAGACAAATGGATACTTTATCCCCTTCAGATACTTATAATTTTTATAGTGCGGTGAATTGCCATATTTGCCAAAAATTTTTAGGCAAAGATCGTGTTAGAGATCACTGCCACATTAGTGGCAAATTTAGAGGCGCAGCCCACAATAAATGTAATTTAAATTACCAAATTCCCAAATTTATACCAGTTTACTTCCACAATTATTCAAATTATGACTCACATCTTTTCATTAAAGAATTAGGTGAAATTTCATTGCAACTGAAAGTACTCCCTCTCAATAAGGAACTTTATATATCCCTCTCCCAATTCACAGAAATGAGTGATGGCCATAAGCTTGAAATAAGATTTCTTGATACTATACGCTTTATGGCTGAGAGTTTGGAATCATTAGCCTGCAATTTGTCGGATAATGATTTCAGCACTATAAGGTCCTTATTTCAATCAGAAAAAGAATTTCAGCTTATTAAGAAAAAGGGTATTTTCCCATATGAGTACCTAAATTCATTTCAAAAATTAGATGAATGCCAGCTGCCTTCACGCAGTGATTTTTTTAATAAGTTGAATAATAAAGAGTGTTCTTTAGAGGAATACTCACATGCTGTAGAGGTATGGAATACTTTTGGTTGTGAAACAATGAAAGATTACATGGAACTTTACTTAAAAACAGACGTCCTCTTACTGACAGATATTTTCGAGAACTTTAGAAAAGTTTGTAAGGGTATTTATGAGCTCGATCCTTGTCAGTATTATACAGCACCTGGCCTTTCCTGGGATGCAATGCTCAAATATACAAAAATTGAATTAGAATTATTGACAGACATAGACATGTACAATTTTATGAAAAAAGGTATACGTGGGGGGATAGTACAGTGTAGTCAAAGATATTCGAAAGCAAATAATAAATATTTGCAAGATTTCGACAAAGAAAAGCCCTCAGAATTTCTCGTCTATTTAGACGCTAACAATTTGTATGGATGGGCGATGTCGGAATATCTTCCTCATGGTGGGTTCAGATGGTTATCACAAGACGAGTTGAATCTGGATCCAAACAGCATAGCTGATAATGGAACAGACGGTTATATTTATGAGGTTACGTTGGATTATCCCTCTCATTTACACGACTTGCATAATGATCTTCCTTTTTGCGCTGAAAATAAGAAACCTATGCAAGCGAAGTATAGCAAGTTGATAACCGATTTCTCTACAAAGCAATCATATGTGATACACTTTAGAGTTCTAAAACAGTGCTTAGAATATGGCTTAGTTTTAAAGAAAACTCATCGTATTCTAGCATTTAAACAATCTCCATGGTTAAAAGGCTATATTGACCTAAATACCAGACATAGAGCCACTGCTAAAAATGCTTTTGAAAAAAATTTTTTCAAGCTACTTAATAATGCAGTGTATGGTAAAACCATGGAAAATGTGGACAAGAGGAGAGATGTTAAAATTGTTAATAATTGGGAGAGGACGAATTGCAATCATTTAGGTGCCCAAGATTGGATATCAAAACCAAATTTTCATAGTTTATCTATATTTTCTGAAGATCTTGTAGCAATCGAAATGACTAGAGTCAAAACCTGCTACAATAAACCAATTTACTTAGGATTTTGTGTACTCGAGCTGTCCAAATGGAAAATGTATAATTTCCATTACGGGTACATGCAACCTAAGTTTAAGACAAACCTCTCATTAAACTATATGGATACTGACTCTTTTATATATTCAATAAAGACTGACGACTTTTACGCTGACATAAAAAATGACATACATGAACAATTTGACACATCGGACTACCCTACAGACAATATTTATAATTTCCCAATAGTAAATAAAAAAGTAATTGGTATGATGAAGGATGAAAATTGCGGTAAGATAATGACAGAGTTTGTTGGGCTGCGCTCAAAAATGTATTCATTTAGCGTAGAAAACCAAGATGATATTAAAAAATCGAAGGGGGTAAAGAGAGCCATATTAGATAAATATAGTTTAGCTACATATAAGAATTGCCTATTTAATAAGATTAATGTGTATGATAGTATGTTAACATTTAAATCTAAACTACATCAATTATATACTAGTGAACTAAATAAGGTAGTATTAAGCTATGGAGATGATAAGAGAAAAATTAGATCAAATAATATAAACACTTATGCATGGTATCATTTTCGTATTAAGGAAACTAACCCTGAATACGAACTTGACATGTTGCTAGATGAGATTGCTAAAATGCAAGAAAATCTTAGTTAATTAGTTAATTTTTAAATTGTATATAAAATCCTATTTATTAAGAAAAAATATTGTATTTGTATCCTATTTATTAAGAAAAATTGTTGTATATAAAATCCTATTTATTAAGAAAAAATATTGTATTTGTATCCTATTTATTAAGAAAAATTGTTGTATATAAAATCTTATTTAATAAGAAAAATTATTTTATTGTTGTTAAAATGAATGTAAAAAAGTCTAAGAAATATTATTGTATTTAAATCCTATTTATTAAGAAAAGTTATTGTAAATAAACTATTGAAAAAAGAATGGAAAATGTGAGTGGTTTTTTTATTTCTTTATTGGCTTTACTTCGTTGGATCAAAAAAATTTGTGTTTTTGCTTATTTACAAATTCTTATTTTCATGTCGTTTAAACATGCACAGTCTTGTTTTCAGGTTACTTAAACATGCACAGTCTTGTTTTCTTTGAGAGGTTCTGCACAAGAGAAATTGAATTTCACAATATTATGAAATTCAATTAGATATTTTCATAAAGAGAAATAATTTAGATAATCGGATAAATCCTCATATTTTTCACTACATACAAGTTTATGTTATTTTATATTCGAGCAGATGATTCCTAGTTTTCCTTTAGAAAAAAATAATACAAATCAAGGAATATTTTTATAATTCAATTTTATTTTATTATTTATACAATTTTATTTCATTTTTATTTAATTTATTTATAATGATGGAAACATTTCGTAATAGCCAATTATTAGATGTTCTAGTATATTTTTTCTTAAAAAATATATGGTACATCTGCAAGTATCAGGTCCCTCCTCACACTCAGGATGATACCAAGGACAGCTTGGGAAGTGTCCTTCAGTGTTGTCTTCATCTTCCATGACACCATATTCTTCGTTCTCATCCAGCATATTTTGGAAACATTTTATCATCTCCCAATGATCAAAAAGCCTGAAGCTTTCAAAATCTCTTATAAATTGATTAAGAGTACGTCTAATTTGGCTCATTTTATTTGCTGATGAATGAATGATGATGAATGTTGGAAGGTTCCTTTAAGACTAATTTGATCTGAAAATTTTTAAAATATCTATATGGTCTTTAAAATATCTATACTATCATCTCTATGTCATATTTCTTTTTAGCAGTCTATCTCTCTCTAACCCTTTTCTCTCTATTCCATATTTCTTTTTTACTACTCTATCTCTCTCTAACCGTTTTCTCTCTATAACTATCTCTTTCTGTCTATCACTATCCCCCACTTATTCACTATTTCACCACAATTATTTTCGATTAGCCTTTTTGAAGTCATCATCGCTACTTTTAAGATCATTTCCAGTTAAACATTCAGAGTGACAAGAAGTATCTAAATAAAAAATAAAAAAATGGACTCCACAACAAATCTAATTGCAAAATTTAATGCTCTAAATAACAAAACTTTAATACACGTAAAGGAGCTTGATTCTTCAACGAAATATACTATTAGAAATGTGGTACGTGTAACAACTAAATATGGACCAACCCTAAAAGTTGAAATGAATAAACACATAATGTTCCTGCCCAAACGATATAATATTTTAACTGATGACGATATCAAAGATCTCTCAAGCGGATCATATTGCCTAAGTAGAGAAGGTGAAGAAAACCTAATTGTCGAGAGTGAGCTGAGTGAATTTCTAATTCAAAATTCCCAATTTCCTGTTTGGCAATAATATATTAATTATGTATTTTAAATTATGAATAAAAAGACATTAAAGAGTTTTGTAAAATATAAATTTTTGTGTTTTATTTAATATTTTCAGTTATTTCATAAAGAAATTTAAGACATAAATGTCCACAGGTAAATGTATTGAAATTCTGATGCTGATTATAGTTGTATTTTATATTTGCACCAAGATATTTGACTACTTCCCAAGGAGGTTGCAAGTTTCCAAAGCTGTCGAAATATTCTTTTTCATTGTTTTTTTTATAGTATGCTACCCAATGTGTACCAGGTCCTGTTGATACATCTAAGTTGATTATTCCACATTCAATTTTCTTTGTTCGTTTTGGTAGAGTATTCAACATGAAAACTCCTCTAAAATATGGAATTTTTATAGAGAAACGGTTTAGGTCCACATCAGATAGTGGTCTGTTGGGCAGCATCTTTAAGAGTTTTTTGATTCCTCTTTGTGAACTAAACCATAACCTTTTTTATATGGTTTTAAGTAAAGTCCTTTTCCCACTGCTATAGATTCCATCGCTTTATTATGTCTAGTTGCTTCGTCAAGTTGATTTTTTGCATTCTTTGTTGCATTTACAGCTTTAGCTATGGCAGCACCTCCAGTTGTTAGACTACCAATTGCACCCAGAGCAGTTAAAATCGGTATTAGAGGTAAAAAACCACCGATTTTTGGAACACGTATTACACGTGGAACTACAATTTGAGACTTTCTTCCTTTTAATGATTTGTTAATAGTTTTTCGTGCAATTTTAATAGCTGAGTTAATATCTAATGGTTTTTCCTTCTTTAGTATTTTTGTTGCAGCTCTAATTGATGTTCTAAACAGTTTTTTATCATTTGGCTTGTTCTTTTTAACATTTTTCTTTTTCTCCACACCCATACCAAATTTAGTTTTGGTTTTCATTGCGTTAGTAACCATATATGCAAATGATTTTTCTGCAAGACTACTGTCTTTTGCTAAAACTCGATTCCAAGCTGAATTTTCAAGTATTTTATCAGCTTTATGTCTAGTACTTAAATCCTTATTTTTTGAATACGCAATATCGTGATTTTTACAAGCAGAGTCCAATAAGTTAATACCTTTGTCACCTCGATTTAAACGTTTTTGTAGTTTTGTTCCAGGTCCACAGTACTGATACCCCGGAAGATGAAGTTCAACAGGTAGAGAGTTTATTATTTTATCTACTATACCTCCTCCAACGAAGGTGTTTTTATGACTAAACGTTTTCTGATATCGTATAACCATATTATCTAATTTTTTCTATAATAAGAGGTAACATTTATAAAATGTATTTAGTTACAAAAATGCAGTTAGTGAAACAACATAAAAATATTTTAGTTCGTAATATTGACGATTCAGTCAACATCACTTCAAAAATAAAGCATAGCCCCCTCTTACCAAATTCTATTCGTGCTCTAATAGTTGGACCATCCAATTGTGGAAAGACTAATGTTATGATTGGCTTACTAGAAAGTCCTAATGGACTCAAGTTTGAAAACATCTATTTATACTCAAAATCTCTATATCAACCCAAATATGAATACCTGAAGAAACTAATTTCACCAATTAAAGGAATGGGATATTATACATTTACAGATAATGAATCAGTTATTCCACCTGACGAAGCTAAAACTAATTCAATTATGATATTTGATGATGTTGCATGTGAAAAGCAGAATAATATACGTACATATTTTTGTATGGGGCGACATAGGGATGTCGATTCATTCTACTTGTGTCAAACTTATACTAGAATTCCCAAGCATTTAATAAGAGACAATGCCAATGTTATTATAATGTTTAAACAAGATGAGACAAATATGAAGCATGTTTATAGAGATCATGTTGGTGGCGATATGAGTTATGAAAAGTTTCATGAGATTTGTCGAGAGTGTTGGAAGGATAAATATGGATTTTTGGTGATTAGCAAAGATAATGAATTAAATGATGGACGCTACAGAAAGCAATTTGACTATTTCATAACTATATAAACTACTCTTCATAAACATTTACTTTAGTTATTAATCTAACTTTAAGCTTGATACATCTATTTGCTATAACCTCATCTGATACCTGATAAGCTGATCTGAAAACCAGACCAGCTACCTAATAAGCTGATTTGATACCTGATAACCTGATCTGAAAACCAGACCAGGTCCTGAAAAGCTGATCTGAAAACCAGACCAGGTCCTGAAAAGCTGATCTGAAAACCAGACCAGGTCCTAAAAAGCTGATCTGAAAACCAGACCAGGTCCTGAAAAGCTGATCTGAAAACCAGACCAGGTCCTAAAAAGCTGATCTGAAAACCAGACCAGGTCCTGAAAAGCTGATCTGAAAACCAGACCAGGTCCTGAAAAGCTGATCTGAAAACCAGACCAGGTCCTAAAAAGCTGATCTGAAAACCAGACCAGGTCCTAAAAAGCTGATCTGAAAACCAGACCAGGTCCTGAAAAGCTGATCTGAAAACCAGACCAGGTCCTAAAAAGCTGATCTGAAAACCAGACCAGGTCCTGAAAAGCTGATCTGAAAACCAGACCAGGTCCTGAAAAGCTGATCTGAAAACCAGACCAGGTCCTAAAAAGCTGATCTGAAAACCAGACCAGGTCCTAAAAAGCTGATCTGAAAACCAGACCAGGTCCTAAAAAGCTGATCTGAAAACCAGACCAGGTGCTAATAAGCTGATCTAATAGCTGATACCTCATCTAATAGCTGATACCTTTTATTTATTAAACATGGATGAGAAAATTTTAAAACAGTTGGTGTTGACAAGAAATGTCTTGAAGAAAAAGCTTCGTAGTATAAAAACTGGTGAAATAGATACACGTGAACAACTAAGAGATACATTTAAACCTATAACAGAACCACTCAAAGAATTCATAAATAGTTCTAAAAAAATTAAAAGAATTCCCATTAAAGAAGAAAATAAAATGAAGACAGAATTTGAAAATAATACAAGTTTAAAGTCTGAAAAACCATCATTCAAGATAGAGACAAGTACACCAAAGAAACTAGCAGAAGGAACAATATATGATAATACCATATTATTTAACGAAACTAATACTAAAAATGATTATGATGATGATGAAGATGATTTTTACTCACAAACTTCCAATACAGAAGATACTTATACTGATTTATCAGTCTTGGAAGGAAGAAATGAATTAGATACAAACTATGGTCCACATAAAGATTTCAATAATGAATGGAAATTTGGTGATAGTAAACTTACACTTAGTGAACATAAAATACAAGTTGGTGGTCAAATATGGGCTCTAACACCTGGACTATTTTCTCTAATGTTTCATAAAATACCAAAAAATTATGATAAATTTGAACTCGAAATATATAAAAAGATTTTAATTACTACTAATGCATATAGAAGAGACTACAAACCTGATGGTCAAATTAAGGGTACTAGAGGATATAAATATAAACATATTATTAAGAAATTTATTGACGAGAAAAACCAGGATAATTTACCCGAATCAACAGGATCTAAGCCCAAAGGTAGCTATTTAGGTGATGGAATGATGGAATTTAACATCCATAAGCCCAACTATATATACTGGGATGATCCAAATGAGCTAGTAGATCGACTTCGACTACTGCTCGCATCACAAGCTGCAGGTCATAATAATCACAATAACGAGATTATATCAATTATTGAAGAACTACGTGAAGCTAATATAATACATTAACTTTAATAAAGTATATAAAGCATGTCTGTTGATAAATTTGGACATTATTTAAACGATACTAGCAACATAGTTTCTTTGAAAAATGCACCTAAACTGCTGGGGTTCTTTGTGGATACGAACAACAACATTGATGTCCAAAACAAAAGGATCAAAAATGTTGCAAAAGCTGTGGAGGAAAACGATGTTATCAATAAATTGTTTCTGCAAACTCAAATCGAAAAACTAGAAGAGAAATTATTAGCATTCTTTAAGAGAGACAGTACTTTAATTCAAGAAAATATTCAAATACAAATTGAGGATCTACATCGCGAAACAAAATTAGATATAGAAGAAAATTATAAAATTGAAAAAGATATTCTAAAAATTAAAACATCCTTTGAAGAGCAAATTGAACAGCTTAATGAGAAAATTTATAGATTAGAAAATTACATGTTTGTATCAATAGCTGAAAGTGCTTCAACTAGATCACAACACTCTCCAAAAAATCTCTAAAAACAACTTAATGTCTTCAAAAAGAAATTTAGTAAACGAACTCCATAAGCAAGCACGAAAACATTTTGTGCGTCGCAGAGTTGTAATGAAAGGAATAGATGATCTTTGGCAAGCTGATTTAGTTGAAATGGGGAACTATTCTAAAGAAAATAGAAATTATCGATTTTTGCTGACTATAATTGACACATTCTCAAAATTTGCATGGGCAGTACCACTAAAAACAAAAACTGCACTTGAAACAACCAACGCAATGGAAAATATTTTTGAATTGGTATGAGTACCAAAAAACTTACAAATAGATGATGGTAAAGAATTTTTCAACAAAAACTTTGAAAAATTAATGCATAAATACAGCATTAATCACTACTCAACATATAGCATTATGAAAGCATCAATAGTAGAACGATTTAATAGAACACTGAAAGGAATGATGTGGAAAGAATTTAGCTATAATGGTTCTTATAAGTGGATTGATATATACAAAGATTTACTTAATACCTACAATAGAAAAGTTCATCGTACCATTAAAATGCCTCCAATTAAAGTCAACTCAACAAATGAGGAAAAGCTGCTAAATACAGTATACAGTCATATGAAAATGTATAAAATGTCAAAATTTAATGTAGGAGATCATGTACGCATAAGCAAATATAAGCATACATTTGAAAAAGGTTATACTCCAAATTGGACTACAGAAATTTTCACAATTACAAGAGTTCAAAATACAAATCCTGCAACATACATATTAGAAGACTATCTTGGTAATCCTATTAAAGGTGGATTCTATACTGACGAACTTTCAAAAACCAGATTTCCAAATACATATCTAGTTGAAAAGGTGCTTAAAATTAAAGGGAAGGAGGTATATGTTAAATGGCTGGGATTTTCTAATCAACACAATTCTTGGATAAGTAAAGATGAAATATTATAGATGGAAGAAAAACTAAATCAACAACAACATCATAGCAAAACAATAATAGCATTAATATTAAGAAACTAATGTTAATTTTAAAATAAGAAAATGAAATAAATATGTAAATTATGCTTATAAACCATACTGTCTACTAAACTTTATTTAATTAGTAGTAGTGAAATGCCGCTCCTGCGTCAATTAAAATTTTGAAATTTTAAAATTTTAATTACCCAAATTTTAAAATTCTTGGAAATTTGTGAAATTTGATACCCTTGAGTTTTCGGCGGCACGCTTTGATGTTTTTTTGTTTACATTAGGAATTTTTTGTTTACATTAAGAGTTTTTTGTTTACATTAACCCTTGTGGGAACGGGTGATTTTTTTTTTGGGTTACATTAATTGTGTGAACGGGTGATTTTGTTTTTTGTGGGAATACGTTAAGTGGGTTCATATGTAGGTTGGAGGTTTTTCTTTTTTGTAATGTGTATATATATGTACATATACATATATGACTACGGGAAAATCATGAATACGATTTTTCCTAGTACCAAAGGGAAAATCATGAAATGATTTTTCCTAATACTAATGGGAGTGAAATAGTGAAAATTAATTTTTCCTAATGCCGACGGCAATACATGATTATTTTTCCTAATGTCTACGGTAAAACATGAATATTATTTTTTTCAAATGCCGACGGCAAAACATGATTATTATTTTTTTCAAATGCCGACGGGAAAATGATTTTTCATAATTCCGACGGGAAAAACATAAAAGTTATTTCTAATGCTAATACAGGAGTTTAAGGCTGGCCGTGATTTGGGTGGGTGGAGCTGTTGTCGTAATACATAACCGAGGGAGTTTATGGATGTGTCTGTCTGTCTGTCTGTCTGTCTGTTTTGCGAGGCTGTGATTGGTCGGGGGAGCGTGGTGTAGTAGAGGTAGATGGATTGAGTGTATGTGTGTGTGTATACCTGTCTGTTGGAATTTGTGTGAGGGTGTGATTGACAGGGGGCGGGGTATAGTTGAGGTAGATCGACTGCGTGTATGCAGGTGTTGCAAGTCTGTAGAAACTTAAGTCTTATAGTGATTTGGGGTATGTGAGGTTGTTGTTGTACGAGTAACAGTATCCATGGGAATTTGTGGATGTGTCTGTCTGGGGGAATTTCAGCGAGGCTGTTATTGGGAGGGGGTGCGGTGTAGTTGAGGTTGATCGACTGCGTGTATGTATGTCTATATGCTTGTAGGTGCTTAAGGCTGACCGTGATTTAAGAGAGGTGAGGATGTTGTTGTAATATGTATACGTTGGAATCTGTATGTATGTATGTATGTCTGTGAAAATTTAAGGCTGATCATGATTTAGGGTAGGTGAGGTGGGTGTAGTAAAATGTCTGTGTGTATGTACATATGTTTGTAGAAGTTTAATAATATTAGTGATTTGAGGATAGATGAGGGTGTTGTCGTACGAGTGATATGTATGCGTGGGAATCTGTATGCATGTTCGTAGGAGTTTAAGGCTGATCGTGATTTGTGTTGTTGTCAGTGTTGTTTGTAGGAATGACCGTGAGAATTTTTTTATGTATATCTATAGGAATTTAAGGTTGGCCGTGTTTTGTGAGGGGTGGTGTGTTCTTGAAATAATTTGAATTTTTCTTAGATGAAATCTGGTATATGTGCGTGTGTGTGCGTATGATTTTCTCACGCTAGTTGTTTTATGTACGTAGAAATAAATTGTATTCAATATCGAGATTTGGTTCTATAAAATATTTTCATTTATCTGATACATATACATAGGTATATTTTCATACTCAAGGTTGCTGGGTATTTTGTCATGCTTAAAATTGTCCAGCTTTAAAGTCTGCCTGCGAGAAATTTGTTTATATTACAGATTTTGTTTATTTAACTACGTCCGGCTTCTTTCGCTGAACTTCTTTTCATACGATCATGGAAATTTATAGTTTCTCTGTCCATAATAAGGTCGTTTAGCTTGGGCATGTGCTCTGACTGAATGGTTTGCGTTGTTCATATATTTTTATGATGTAGATATGTAAGTGTGATTGTCAAGATCTAATAAATATTTGAGTATTGATAAGAAATTTGATATTATGTGTACATACATATCTACAAATTGATTTTATGTATGTATGTACATACAAATAAGTGTTTGCCTCCGTGTTTGAATACATTTTTTTGTTTTTGTTGTTGTTGTAAATATTCGCCTGGTCTTTTATGTATAGATGTCAAATATCTTCATAGTTTTTTTTTTTTTTATTTGAAATTAAAAAAACGTTGTCTTAACTTTTATCTGTATTTACTTAATAGTTTGTGAGGATTTGCTGTTTTAAGTAAAACTAAATTCCTTAAGATACATACTTTAGAATAATAGTAACTATAATAGAAATATTTCCTATATTTAATTTACATTTGTTTAAAGTTGATGCAGCTTATCTTCATTCTTAGAAATATTTTGATATAAAATTTTTTCCAGCCGTAGGCTTTTTTCATCACCTTTTACATTTATTTTAGAACATCTTGCATTGCCTTTTATACATTTATAAACATTTTTAAATGAAACTGATCCAGCAGTCCAGCTTATGTAATGATAGTTTTTTGTTAGCCAGCTTGCTTCTTTTTTTTATTTTTTATTGATTATTGAGTTTTATAATGAAATCATTATATTCGTAATTGTTGAAAACAATCGCTACTTCTTTTGCGATGAAATCATTTGAATTACTTTTGAAACATTGTACGTATATAAAAATTATGTTGTTTTCCATATTACTCAATTTATAAGACTTTTCGAACTTGTCCTTTGATGGGTATATACATATGTATTCTATTATACGATCATGAATAAGAATACAGTAAGCTGATTTCTTTGCTTACTATTTCAAATTAAAATTTTATTCAATTGCCCCGCTATTGAATAAAAGGAGCTTTTATCTTAAACTCTGGTACAGGTAGAAACGCATGAGATTCTTTCATATACTACCTTTGCTGGAATCTTAGATACATATAATAACTATATAGAATTGCATTACGTTTATTTTTAAATTTTATGTTAGGATTATCATCATATGGATATGAGACTGAACTTAAATGTACTTTTAAATTAGTTAATTCATAATGAATAATCTTATTTTCTTCTTGAATAGCGAACAACAGAAAACGAAGTCGTTTTCTTACAATTTAGGTCTAACCTCTCAACTGGTCCTCTAGTATACAATATGACTTTATATGTCAACATTTCTGTCTCCTCTTTGTCAGCGTTAGGGATAATTAAATTTTAAACTTTTTATTCTTCAAATTGTGTTACTTCATACTGATAATATGTTTAAGTACATTAATAATGTACGAGTATATGTTTATTTTATGACGGGTCCCTATGGCTTTTATTTGATGTTCTAGATGAAGTGATTTTTTTTTTCTAATTTTATTAAAGTTTAGCGTATTGCGTATATATTTCTAATATATTTAAGTGAGCTTTTTGTACCTGTCAGACAGAGTGTACGTATCAGTTGATCAGTCAGTCTCTCTTTTTATTTTATTAATTTTTTCTTCTAATGTGTCACTACTATTTTTTCAGATTTTACTACTTGAAATAGAAAATATTTATATAATTTTAAGAGTATTAATATATACATACATATAGGTAAATATATGTATGTACGTAAAAATTAGTTCATATACAAAGAAATACATCTTTAATAATCAACTATTCTAGAAAATCGATCTAAGATAACACATTTACCTCCATCATCATTTCACCGTCAGTGTTTTCATAAAGTTTTAGAAACATTGGAATATCTATGTTTAGGAGAATTTTTACTTCAAGTGTTTCTATATAAGATTTGGTGTTTGACCCCTTGACGTTATTGTGGTTAACGTAGGCTGCGTTGTATCACATTCAGATCTAATAATTTCTCACTTAGAAAAGGTCCTCATTACCATCAATCATACCTGTATATAATACATTCAGGAGTTGAGTTGATCTAGATACAATTGCTGTCTACAAATTAATGATTAGAAAAAGCTTTCTCATCACATTCTAACAGGTTTAATATTTTGCTAGCATGCATGCTTTAGCATGCTATTCTATCAATAGTGAGGCGAGAGTCCGACATTTAGTGGTGTTTCAATTAAAAATCTATACAATTAGAATTACGAATTCACTCTTTTGAATTTTTAACAAAGTAGATACATATGTATGTATGTATTTCATTTGCCACAAACTCTTAAAATTTCTGTACTTATAAAAGTATGATGTCAGGAATTTTTTTAAATCATACATGCCTCGGCATGCTTCCAATATTTTTCTCGGTAAATTTATTTCATACTCATACAGATACAGATATAAAGTAAGATCTGTTTACA
This sequence comes from Tachina lurida, assembly GCA_944452675.1. Lineage (NCBI taxonomy): Eukaryota > Metazoa > Arthropoda > Insecta > Diptera > Tachinidae > Tachina > Tachina lurida. The sequence continues at coordinate 45,863,610 of OX101754.1, forward strand.
TTCCATTTTACAATTTATGCATGCTTCAGCATGATTCTAGTTGAAGTCGGTATTTATTTAGTAAGTTTGTTTGATACCCATTCATACACATGTACATTGTTAAAGATTGGATATCAAAGCCCAATTTTCTTAGTTTATCTAGAAATGAACAGAGTGAATATCTATTATAATAACCTCATATTCACAATTTAAAATTTTGTGTGTTAGAGCTTTCGAAATGGAAAATGTACACCTTTTACTATAAAAAATGATAATATGATGTGTTGCTGAATATTTTGAACTCTTAAGTTTTCACAATATTTCATACAGACCATCAAGTTTAGAGAATTCTAGTATATTAAGCTATTTATCTTCCCTGAGACCTAAAATTCCTAATCAATCCTTCAAAAAACCAATACAAATTAGATTTATCCTTTTTAATTTTATTTATATTTTCATTGAATTTCAACATTTTGTACCTCTTCAAATTACTGTATACTGTATTTTGCACCTTTTTTCTCATTCGTTGAGTTAACTTTAATCGCAAATATTTTAATGATGTGGTGAACTTTTCTATTGTAGGCATTAAGTAAATCTTTGTGTATATCAAACCACTTATATGAACCATTATAGCTAAATTCTTAACACATAATTCCTTTTAATGATCTATTAATTTATTCTACTATTGATGCTTTCATATTATGAAATTTTTAATCCTCTGTTTATACATGAATTTTGCAGTGTTTATTAAAAATTCTTTACCAACATCTATATGTATTTTTTTGTTTTGATACTCATATCATTTCAAAAATATTTTCCATTGCCTTGGTTTTTTTCGAGTGCAGCTTTTATTTTCAATGATACTCACAATATAAATTTTGAGAATGTGTCAGTTACAGTCAGCAAAAAATCAATAATTTCTATTTTCTCTAGAATAGCTACCCAGTTCACCTAAATCAGCTCCATAAAAGATCATCTATTCCATTCATTACATCACTACAATAGACAAACAATTTTATAAATTTATTATGGATTACGTTTACTAAATTTCTTTTTAAGGACATTGAGTTGTTTTACAGTTTTTTGGCGAGTGTTGTGATCTACTTGATACATTTTCAGATATTTATACTAAAATGTAGTTAATTTTCCAATCTATAAATTTTATCGCTCAGCTCTTCAATTTGTTTGTCAAAAGATGATTTAATTTTTAGAATGTCTTTTTCAATTTTATACCTATCTTCTATCGTTAATTTTATTTCACACTCCACTTATTAATTCATCCTTTAGTTTCTCGATTTGAGTTTCCAGAAACAATTTACTGATAACATTGTTCACCGTCAGTGAACATTGTATACATTGGTAGAAATTATATATTTTATTTAGTTTTCAAAATCAAATTTGTCATACTATTTTCACGTTTTATCAATCATTAAAGAAAATAAACCCACTTTTAAGCCCCATATTTGATCATCAACTTGTATTTTATCTTTATTCAGTTTTAGATTTCTATCACCAAATTTCCACTCATTATTGAAGTCTTTATGTGAGTCATAGTTTGTATGTAATTCATTTCATCCTTCCCAGACTAATAAGTCAATATAAGCATCTTCGATGTTGGAAGGCCGTGAGTAAAAATCATCTTCTTCTTCTTCATCGTCATAATCATTCTCAGTATTAGCATCATTAAATAAGATGGTATTATCAAATATTGTTCCTTTTGAAAGTTTCTTTAACTTGTCTCTATCTTGAGTGATGGTTTTTCAGACTTTAAACTTGTATTATTTTCAACTTCTGTCTTCATTTTACTTTGTTCTTTCTTGTGTAATCTTTCAATATTTTTAGAACTATTTATGAATTCTTTGAGAGGTTCTGTTATAGGATCAAATATATCTCTTAGTTGTTCACGTGTATCTATTTCACCAGTTTTTATACTACGAAGCTTTTTCTTCAAGACACTTCTTATCAACACCGTTTTAAAATTTTCTCATCCATGTTTAATAATAGCAAATAAGAGGTATCAGCTATTAGATCAGGTATCATCTTATTAGGAGCTGGTCTGATTTTTAGATCAGCTTATCAGGAGCTGGTCTGGTTTTCAGATCAGCTTATCAGGACCTGATCTGGTTTTCAGATCAGCTTTTCAGGACCTGGTCTGGTTTTCAGATCAGCTTTTCAGGACCTGATCTGGTTTTCAGATCAGCTTTTCAGGACCTGATCTGGTTTTCAGATCAGCTTTTCAGGACCTGGTCTGGTTTTCAGATCAGCTTTTCAGGACCTGATCTGGTTTTCAGATCAGCTTTTCAGGACCTGATCTGGTTTTCAGATCAGCTTATCAGGAGCTGGTCTGGTTTTCAGATCAGCTTATCAGGAGCTGGTCTGGTTTTCAGATCAGCTTATCAGGACCTGATCTGGTTTTAAGATCAGGTTATCAGGTATCAGATCAGGTTATCGGACAGCTGATCTGTAAAATAGATCAGGTTATCAGGAGCTGTTAAGATTGTCACATCAGATTATCTGTTTTAAATTGGGTCATCAGATTACAAGTAGCTGGACATTTATAAAATTTAGATGAATGAAATTTAAGGCCAGATAAAATGCGAAAAACTATACTGTTATGTAGTCAAATTGTTTTCTATGACGACCATCACTTAATTCAGTATCTTTCCTTATAATCAAAATTCCATATTTTTAATTCCAACACGATTTATATTTTTCCCATATTACTTAAACATTCTAACTACATTATGATTATTTCCTATCAAATATTTGGTGATTCTAGTATAAGTTTGACATTAGTAGAATGCATCAACATTCTTATCTTACCCCATACAAAAATATGCTTCTCACACACAACATGGTTAAATATCGTATTGGTATTACTTCTAGATTTCTTAAAAGAAATAACAGATTCATTATCTGTAAATGTGTAATACCCATGACTTTCATTAATGAAATTAATTTCTACAGGTATTTATATTTAGGTTGTTAGAGAGATTTTGAGTTTAAATATGAAGATATTTTCAAGTTTTAGTCCTTTAGAACTGTCTAGCCAACCAATCATAATATTATTATTTTTTTATTTATTTTTTATTTATTTTTTTTTACCAATTTAACAGACCAACTATTCTTGCACGAATAAAAATTGATAGAAGGGATCTATGATTTATTTTTGAGCTAACGTTTGATGACTCATCAAAATTTCGTACCATCCTATATTTAGGTTGTTTTACTAACCGCTTTTGTGTAACTAAATACATTTTATAAATATTATCTCTTATTATAAAAAATAAAATAATACAGCTATTCGATTTCAGAAAATATTTTCTAAAATCGTGTAGCTGTATTATTTTATTTTTTATAATAACAGATAATGCTCCATACTCATAATCAAAACATCATAAAAATATCATTTGTTTTGAGTATGAGTATTCGGTAATATTTATGAAATGCATTTATTTACAAAAAATGTGGTTAGTAAAACAAAGTATATTTTAACAGTCTAAAATCAGTATTTTGTATGACAATACTGGTTTTAAACTCCTAAAATATACTTTGTTTTGACTATGAGTAGGAACCATTATCTCTTATTATAGGAAAAATAAAATAATATAGCCATATGATATCAGAAAATATTTTCCGATATCATATGGCTACATTATTTTATTTTTCTATAATAAGAGATAATATTTATGAAATACATTTCATAAATATTGGTACATACTCATAGTCAAAACAACCTAAAAATAGGATGGTACGAATTATTGATGAATCATCAAAATTTAATACCAAGGTATATTTATGTTGTTTTACTAACCGCATTTTGTAACTAAATGCATTTTATAAATATTATCTATTACTATAGAAAAAATAGTATGGTATGACAACAGAAAACATGATTTCTGTTGTCATACCATACTATTTTTCTATAATAAGAGATAATGAGCCATACTCATACTCAAAACAAAGCATGTTTTGACTCTGAGTGTGCTTCACTATTTATGAAATGCATTTAGTTACAAAATGGGGTTAGTAAAACAAAGTATATTTTAAGAGTTTAAAACCACCATTTTTATGGTAATACTGGTTTTAAACACTTAAAGCATACTTTGTTTTGACTATGTGCATACACCAATATTTAGGAAAGGTATTTCATAAATATTGACGCATACTCATAGTCAAAACAACATAAAAATACCTTGGTATTAAATTTTGATGAGTCATCAAACGTTAGCTCAAAAATAAATCATAGATCCCTTCTATCAATTTTTATTCGTGCAAGAATAGTTGGTCTGTTAAATTGGTAAAAAAAAAATAAATAAAAAATAAATAAAAAAATAATAATATTATGATTGGTTGGCTAGACAGTTCTAAAGGACTAAAACTTGAAAATATCTTCATATTTAAACTCAAAATCTCTCTAACAACCTAAATATAAATACCTGTAGAAATTAATTTCATTAATGAAAGTCATGGGTATTACACATTTACAGATAATGAATCTGTTATTTCTTTTAAGAAATCTAGAAGTAATACCAATACGATATTTAACCATGTTGTGTGTGAGAAGCATATTTTTGTATGGGGTAAGATAAGAATGTTGATGCATTCTACTAATGTCAAACTTATACTAGAATCACCAAATATTTGATAGGAAATAATCATAATGTAGTTAGAATGTTTAAGTAATATGGGAAAAATATAAATCGTGTTGGAATTAAAAATATGGAATTTTGATTATAAGGAAAGATACTGAATTAAGTGATGGTCGTCATAGAAAACAATTTGACTACATAACAGTATAGTTTTTCGCATTTTATCTGGCCTTAAATTTCATTCATCTAAATTTTATAAATGTCCAGCTACTTGTAATCTGATGACCCAATTTAAAACAGATAATCTGATGTGACAATCTTAACAGCTCCTGATAACCTGATCTATTTTACAGATCAGCTGTCCGATAACCTGATCTGATACCTGATAACCTGATCTTAAAACCAGATCAGGTCCTGATAAGCTGATCTGAAAACCAGACCAGCTCCTGATAAGCTGATCTGAAAACCAGACCAGCTCCTGATAAGCTGATCTGAAAACCAGATCAGGTCCTGAAAAGCTGATCTGAAAACCAGATCAGGTCCTGAAAAGCTGATCTGAAAACCAGACCAGGTCCTGAAAAGCTGATCTGAAAACCAGATCAGGTCCTGAAAAGCTGATCTGAAAACCAGATCAGGTCCTGAAAAGCTGATCTGAAAACCAGACCAGGTCCTGAAAAGCTGATCTGAAAACCAGATCAGGTCCTGATAAGCTGATCTGAAAACCAGACCAGCTCCTGATAAGCTGATCTAAAAATCAGACCAGCTCCTAATAAGATGATCTGAAAACCAGAGCAGCTCCTGATAAGCTGATCTGATAGCTGATACCTGATCTAATAGGTGATACCTGATCTAATAGCTGATACCTCTTATTTGCTATTATTAAACATGGATGAGAAAATTTTAAAACGGTGTTGATAAGAAGTGTCTTGAAGAAAAAGCTTCGTAGTATAAAAACTGGTGAAATAGATACACGTGAACAACTAAGAGATATATTTGATCCTATAACAGAACCTCTCAAAGAATTCATAAATAGTTCTAAAAATATTGAAAGATTACACAAGAAAGAACAAAGTAAAATGAAGACAGAAGTTGAAAATAATACAAGTTTAAAGTCTGAAAAACCATCACTCAAGATAGAGACAAGTTAAAGAAACTTTCAAAAGGAACAATATTTGATAATACCATCTTATTTAATGATGCTAATACTGAGAATGATTATGACGATGAAGAAGAAGAAGATGATTTTTACTCACGGCCTTCCAACATCGAAGATGCTTATATTGACTTATTAGTCTGGGAAGGATGAAATGAATTACATACAAACTATGACTCACATAAAGACTTCAATAATGAGTGGAAATTTGGTGATAGAAATCTAAAACTGAATAAAGATAAAATACAAGTTGATGATCAAATATGGGGCTTAAAAGTGGGTTTATTTTCTTTAATGATTGATAAAACGTGAAAATAGTATGACAAATTTGATTTTGAAAACTAAATAAAATATATAATTTCTACCAATGTATACAATGTTCACTGACGGTGAACAATGTTATCAGTAAATTGTTTCTGGAAACTCAAATCGAGAAACTAAAGGATGAATTAATAAGTGGAGTGTGAAATAAAATTAACGATAGAAGATAGGTATAAAATTGAAAAAGACATTCTAAAAATTAAATCATCTTTTGACAAACAAATTGAAGAGCTGAGCGATAAAATTTATAGATTGGAAAATTAACTACATTTTAGTATAAATATCTGAAAATGTATCAAGTAGATCACAACACTCGCCAAAAAACTGTAAAACAACTCAATGTCCTTAAAAAGAAATTTAGTAAACGTAATCCATAATAAATTTATAAAATTGTTTGTCTATTGTAGTGATGTAATGAATGGAATAGATGATCTTTTATGGAGCTGATTTAGGTGAACTGGGTAGCTATTCTAGAGAAAATAGAAATTATTGATTTTTTGCTGACTGTAACTGACACATTCTCAAAATTTATATTGTGAGTATCATTGAAAATAAAAGCTGCACTCGAAAAAAACCAAGGCAATGGAAAATATTTTTGAAATGATATGAGTATCAAAACAAAAAAATACATATAGATGTTGGTAAAGAATTTTTAATAAACACTGCAAAATTCATGTATAAACAGAGGATTAAAAATTTCATAATATGAAAGCATCAATAGTAGAATAAATTAATAGATCATTAAAAGGAATTATGTGTTAAGAATTTAGCTATAATGGTTCATATAAGTGGTTTGATATACACAAAGATTTACTTAATGCCTACAATAGAAAAGTTCACCACATCATTAAAATATTTGCGATTAAAGTTAACTCAACGAATGAGAAAAAGGTGCAAAATACAGTATACAGTAATTTGAAGAGGTACAAAATGTTGAAATTCAATGAAAATATAAATAAAATTAAAAAGGATAAATCTAATTTGTATTGGTTTTTTGAAGGATTGATTAGGAATTTTAGGTCTCAGGGAAGATAAATAGCTTAATATACTAGAATTCTCTAAACTTGATGGTCTGTATGAAATATTGTGAAAACTTAAGAGTTCAAAATATTCAGCAACACATCATATTATCATTTTTTATAGTAAAAGGTGTACATTTTCCATTTCGAAAGCTCTAACACACAAAATTTTAAATTGTGAATATGAGGTTATTATAATAGATATTCACTCTGTTCATTTCTAGATAAACTAAGAAAATTGGGCTTTGATATCCAATCTTTAACAATGTACATGTGTATGAATGGGTATCAAACAAACTTACTAAATAAATACCGACTTCAACTAGAATCATGCTGAAGCATGCATAAATTGTAAAATGGAATGTAAACAGATCTTACTTTATATCTGTATCTGTATGAGTATGAAATAAATTTACCGAGAAAAATATTGGAAGCATGCCGAGGCATGTATGATTTAAAAAAATTCCTGACATCATACTTTTATAAGTACAGAAATTTTAAGAGTTTGTGGCAAATGAAATACATACATACATATGTATCTACTTTGTTAAAAATTCAAAAGAGTGAATTCGTAATTCTAATTGTATAGATTTTTAATTGAAACACCACTAAATGTCGGACTCTCGCCTCACTATTGATAGAATAGCATGCTAAAGCATGCATGCTAGCAAAATATTAAACCTGTTAGAATGTGATGAGAAAGCTTTTTCTAATCATTAATTTGTAGACAGCAATTGTATCTAGATCAACTCAACTCATGAATGTATTATATACAGGTATGATTGATGGTAATGAGGACCTTTTCTAAGTGAGAAATTATTAGATCTGAATGTGATACAACGCAGCCTACGTTAACCACAATAACGTCAAGGGGTCAAACACCAAATCTTATATAGAAACACTTGAAGTAAAAATTCTCCTAAACATAGATATTCCAATGTTTCTAAAACTTTATGAAAACACTGACGGTGAAATGATGATGGAGGTAAATGTGTTATCTTAGATCGATTTTCTAGAATAGTTGATTATTAAAGATGTATTTCTTTGTATATGAACTAATTTTTACGTACATACATATATTTACCTATATGTATGTATATATTAATACTCTTAAAATTATATAAATATTTTCTATTTCAAGTAGTAAAATCTGAAAAAATAGTAGTGACACATTAGAAGAAAAAATTAATAAAATAAAAAGAGAGACTGACTGATCAACTGATACGTACACTCTGTCTGACAGGTACAAAAAGCTCACTTAAATATATTAGAAATATATACGCAATACGCTAAACTTTAATAAAATTAGAAAAAAAAAATCACTTCATCTAGAACATCAAATAAAAGCCATAGGGACCCGTCATAAAATAAACATATACTCGTACATTATTAATGTACTTAAACATATTATCAGTATGAAGTAACACAATTTGAAGAATAAAAAGTTTAAAATTTAATTATCCCTAACGCTGACAAAGAGGAGACAGAAATGTTGACATATAAAGTCATATTGTATACTAGAGGACCAGTTGAGAGGTTAGACCTAAATTGTAAGAAAACGACTTCGTTTTCTGTTGTTCGCTATTCAAGAAGAAAATAAGATTATTCATTATGAATTAACTAATTTAAAAGTACATTTAAGTTCAGTCTCATATCCATATGATGATAATCCTAACATAAAATTTAAAAATAAACGTAATGCAATTCTATATAGTTATTATATGTATCTAAGATTCCAGCAAAGGTAGTATATGAAAGAATCTCATGCGTTTCTACCTGTACCAGAGTTTAAGATAAAAGCTCCTTTTATTCAATAGCGGGGCAATTGAATAAAATTTTAATTTGAAATAGTAAGCAAAGAAATCAGCTTACTGTATTCTTATTCATGATCGTATAATAGAATACATATGTATATACCCATCAAAGGACAAGTTCGAAAAGTCTTATAAATTGAGTAATATGGAAAACAACATAATTTTTATATACGTACAATGTTTCAAAAGTAATTCAAATGATTTCATCGCAAAAGAAGTAGCGATTGTTTTCAACAATTACGAATATAATGATTTCATTATAAAACTCAATAATCAATAAAAAATAAAAAAAAGAAGCAAGCTGGCTAACAAAAAACTATCATTACATAAGCTGGACTGCTGGATCAGTTTCATTTAAAAATGTTTATAAATGTATAAAAGGCAATGCAAGATGTTCTAAAATAAATGTAAAAGGTGATGAAAAAAGCCTACGGCTGGAAAAAATTTTATATCAAAATATTTCTAAGAATGAAGATAAGCTGCATCAACTTTAAACAAATGTAAATTAAATATAGGAAATATTTCTATTATAGTTACTATTATTCTAAAGTATGTATCTTAAGGAATTTAGTTTTACTTAAAACAGCAAATCCTCACAAACTATTAAGTAAATACAGATAAAAGTTAAGACAACGTTTTTTTAATTTCAAATAAAAAAAAAAAAAACTATGAAGATATTTGACATCTATACATAAAAGACCAGGCGAATATTTACAACAACAACAAAAACAAAAAAATGTATTCAAACACGGAGGCAAACACTTATTTGTATGTACATACATACATAAAATCAATTTGTAGATATGTATGTACACATAATATCAAATTTCTTATCAATACTCAAATATTTATTAGATCTTGACAATCACACTTACATATCTACATCATAAAAATATATGAACAACGCAAACCATTCAGTCAGAGCACATGCCCAAGCTAAACGACCTTATTATGGACAGAGAAACTATAAATTTCCATGATCGTATGAAAAGAAGTTCAGCGAAAGAAGCCGGACGTAGTTAAATAAACAAAATCTGTAATATAAACAAATTTCTCGCAGGCAGACTTTAAAGCTGGACAATTTTAAGCATGACAAAATACCCAGCAACCTTGAGTATGAAAATATACCTATGTATATGTATCAGATAAATGAAAATATTTTATAGAACCAAATCTCGATATTGAATACAATTTATTTCTACGTACATAAAACAACTAGCGTGAGAAAATCATACGCACACACACGCACATATACCAGATTTCATCTAAGAAAAATTCAAATTATTTCAAGAACACACCACCCCTCACAAAACACGGCCAACCTTAAATTCCTATAGATATACATAAAAAAATTCTCACGGTCATTCCTACAAACAACACTGACAACAACACAAATCACGATCAGCCTTAAACTCCTACGAACATGCATACAGATTCCCACGCATACATATCACTCGTACGACAACACCCTCATCTATCCTCAAATCACTAATATTATTAAACTTCTACAAACATATGTACATACACACAGACATTTTACTACACCCACCTCACCTACCCTAAATCATGATCAGCCTTAAATTTTCACAGACATACATACATACAGATTCCAACGTATACATATTACAACAACATCCTCACCTCTCTTAAATCACGGTCAGCCTTAAGCACCTACAAGCATATAGACATACATACACGCAGTCGATCAACCTCAACTACACCGCACCCCCTCCCAATAACAGCCTCGCTGAAATTCCCCCAGACAGACACATCCACAAATTCCCATGGATACTGTTACTCGTACAACAACAACCTCACATACCCCAAATCACTATAAGACTTAAGTTTCTACAGACTTGCAACACCTGCATACACGCAGTCGATCTACCTCAACTATACCCCGCCCCCTGTCAATCACACCCTCACACAAATTCCAACAGACAGGTATACACACACACATACACTCAATCCATCTACCTCTACTACACCACGCTCCCCCGACCAATCACAGCCTCGCAAAACAGACAGACAGACAGACAGACAGACACATCCATAAACTCCCTCGGTTATGTATTACGACAACAGCTCCACCCACCCAAATCACGGCCAGCCTTAAACTCCTGTATTAGCATTAGAAATAACTTTTATGTTTTTCCCGTCGGAATTATGAAAAATCATTTTCCCGTCGGCATTTGAAAAAAATAATAATCATGTTTTGCCGTCGGCATTTGAAAAAAATAATATTCATGTTTTACCGTAGACATTAGGAAAAATAATCATGTATTGCCGTCGGCATTAGGAAAAATTAATTTTCACTATTTCACTCCCATTAGTATTAGGAAAAATCATTTCATGATTTTCCCTTTGGTACTAGGAAAAATCGTATTCATGATTTTCCCGTAGTCATATATGTATATGTACATATATATACACATTACAAAAAAGAAAAACCTCCAACCTACATATGAACCCACTTAACGTATTCCCACAAAAAACAAAATCACCCGTTCACACAATTAATGTAACCCAAAAAAAAAAATCACCCGTTCCCACAAGGGTTAATGTAAACAAAAAACTCTTAATGTAAACAAAAAATTCCTAATGTAAACAAAAAAACATCAAAGCGTGCCGCCGAAAACTCAAGGGTATCAAATTTCACAAATTTCCAAGAATTTTAAAATTTGGGTAATTAAAATTTTAAAATTTCAAAATTTTAATTGACGCAGGAGCGGCATTTCACTACTACTTCTGCCATGCATTTTATAAATATGCAATCATCAGGATTTCATATTATTTCAAGGCAACCTGCTTACTGGGCATCATTTTTTCCCATGTAAAGAAGTAAATAACTTTCCACTATTATCTTCTGTATTACGTAGCCGTAGTACATGAAATATGAGATTTAAATTGTATGGACTGTCAGCACCCAATTTTTTAACGAAACATTTATAGCCTTACATTACCGCAAATTTTAATAAAATCGCTTTCATTAAGCACTTTAGCTTTCCTTTTTTTAATTATGACCTTTATGGGCGTAGCCCCACCCTTCTGGCTAAGATTTTCGGGTTTTCAGATTTTTTACTTGATTACTTACCTAGACCTAGTTTTTTTTATCAACCTTCAACTCACTAGCACATAATTTAATTTTTATGGGCGTAGTGCTTTCTCAATTTGATGAGTATGTCAGTGGTCAGTGAGTATGTTTTAAAATATGCACTTTTTGCACCTCCATACCTCAGGAAACTTTCATTCGAATATGAGTTTACATGAATTAATTCTAATTATCGTTAAAATTTTAGAATTGTACGATTACCTTGAACAAAGTAATGACGGGGGTAAAACCACGTCGAATGGCTTCCTGTAATTATAAACACTGCGTGCATTGGCCGAAACATGGCTTGGCGCACTGCCGTGCGCTTAGATACATATCGATGGTCACAAGTAAAAAGGTGCTAACGAAATTGAGTTGTAATTTCAATACATTTCACACAAATCCAACTCGTCACAAATTTGTTTATTATATTGCTAGATGCTCCAATTTATTTTTTAATAAATAAACTTATTTTATACTTCAGTACGAATAAAAATAGTATTTCAAATTAAAAAGACGCCTCAGGGTTGGACAACTTTAATTTTTTTTGTTACATAAAAATAACTTACTAAAACTAATTTTTCCTTTTTTCTATAAATTAATCATATCTTATATTCTTAAAAGAAAGAGATTGGTGTAAGAGAATGTAAATAAAACAAGGATGATTCCAGGGTTGGGAAACTTACACTTTTTGTAATATATAAAAGTAAGTAGCTCTAACTATTTTTTTTTCTTTTGCTTTATAAATTATACATATTTTACGTGTTAGAAGAAAATAAGGTGTAGAAAATTATAAAAATAAGAAACCACAAGTAAAAAGCTGAAAACTTTTAACTCTTTTTCTGTACATTAAAGTAACTAAATAAAACTATTTACTTTATATATATTTTGAACAACTACTAGATTGGTATAAGGTATCAGAAAAAAATTTAAAATTATGATTCCAGGGTTTGCAAATTATTTTTTTTTGTATATAAAAGTAACTAGGTCAAATTATTATTATTATTTTTTTTTTTTAAGCCGTAAGAGCTACGGACCTGAAAATTGGACAGAGTGTGTAGAACTTTGGCCGCTACAACAACAAATACATTAGAGTTTAAAATTAAAGGGTGTTCTAAAACGAGCAGCGAAAAATTTCAAAATCCCTTTTATATACTACATAATTTTGACAACGTGCTGTATCTTGGAAACCTTAAGAGCTAAACTCTTGAAATATTCTAGACCGGTAAACTAAAAAATCCCAAAATTATAAACAAAAAAAAAGCGCAGGATTAAAAAAAATTTCCAGAATGAAAATTCTGAAAAAAAGTCGCCAAAATGAAAACAAACGCTAAAAACCAAAAAAATTGCAGAAACGAGAAAAAAGCGACAAAAATAAAAAAACCTTTAAGCAAAAAAAAAAAACGCCTATAGTAAAAATAAAATATATCGCTAAAGAAGAGTCCTATCTATAAGATTAATGAAAGGACATGTTCCGTTTCCTTTGTGCTAAGCAAATTTTAAAACATTTCTTAGGAATAATTGTCTTTTATATTGTATGACGTGACGTCGTTTTTGACAATTGGAATAAGGGTAAATGTAAAATATTTCTTAAATACAGAGCGTAGAATAAAATATTCAACTCATTGCTAATATCGAAAAAAAAATATTTAATCCAAAAATACCGAGAGGTAACTTACTAAAAATTGCACTAGAGCAAAAAATTATAAATTTTTTTCACAAAACAAATATGTATATATGTGCTTATGTAGGTACCTCTTTACTAAATATACGTACTTTGGTGAAGGATATATAAGATTCGGAACAGCCGAATATAGCACTCTTACTTGTTATGTTTTTACCTACATATATTATTTGAGTTAGGGCTTTTCTACTTATAACCAACGATGTAAACATATAAATATACTAAGTTTATGTTTATATGGGGAAATGTATACATATTACTGTGTCTTTTAACTTTTAATTCTTGATTCGTGAATATAGAAGTTGTTTAATTTAAAAAGATAAATCATTCTTTTCTGAGACATCTCCAAAAAAGGTTTTGTTTTCTAAACCAGTAATGCGCAACGATTTCCTTTTCCATCAAGGTTTATGAAATGCTTTGATTAATCTTTTTTTGAGTTTTCTGCTTTTGATAATTCTTCTCTCGACCTATTTTTTCCATTTTGGCATTTTGATTATTGTTACAAACATCTGTTGTCTCTCACATTATTTCAAGTAATGCGCGAGCTTTTTCCAACACTTGCTGGTATTACTAGAGATTCGCGGCACAAGTTTTTTCATATATCTCATAAGTCCATGAGGTCATTGAAAAAATTTTGTATTTTGGGTATAAAATATTACATTTACATATTACATTTAACCATCAGCTAACTGGCGTAATTTTGATCCTGCTAAACATGAGTGTAAAAATTGCATGGAAAAATTCCTGTTGGATATTCCCAAATTTATTGATTTCGAATTATTGAAAATCAATTTGGAGTCGTTTAAGAAATGTTTTTAATTTAATTGGAATAAAATTAGAATGCAAATGTATTTAATTGTGTTAAGTTTTTATGTTTGTCATACTATTCTGAGCGTTTGGTGCCGCTAACAAAATTTTATTTAGAAAATGTTTTCTGCATTTACGACTCATAAGCTGATTACACATCCGGCAATTATTTTGTTGCTATTTTGTGGTTCAAAGGACCCGAGAGGAAGAGCATGCAGTGGATTATCAATTCTAATAAAGTCAAGATTCAAGCACTGTATTCTTGACAACATATGTGAAGAACATTTACAAGCAACAAATATTTGCATTAAAAATATTTGGAAAAATTTTATGATATCATCAATTTACTCCCCTCCCAGATTTTCAATCACTGAGGATCAATACGAGGTTTTCTATAAAATTATTGGGCCTTGTTTCGACTACAATGCAAAAGATACGTTCTCGGGGGTCGCGTCTTATTGCACCTAGATGTCTGGCGTTGCTCAACACAATTTCAAAAATGGCCTTGGACGTTATTCCGAGTGAGGAGCTCAATTACTGGCCTACGGAAATACAAAAAATTTCGGATGTTATAGATTTTGGCGTCATAAAAAATAGTTCTAGCGATTTAATTCATGTTGAAGCTTCTCTAGATAACTCCTTCGATCACTCTCCCACGATCGTAACAATTTGTAGCCCACTAAAAAGTAACTTATCTCACCCAAAAGTTCCATCAGGTATCGTAGTGCCAGTTTTGGACCAAATATTCCCCCTTTTCTACCTCACCCATATGTGAAGATGATCAATTGTGTTAAATATCTCAGTAGTCGTTGTATGAAAACATTAAGCTAAAATATCTAAAGGTATTGAATTTAACATTCACAATCTTATCAAAAATATTAAAAATATTAAATCGTTCCACCCAAGTGAACATTTTGTCGGAAGTTTCTTAAGATGTCTGTCACAGAGAGGGAAGAAGTGATGCACAAGTACTGTGTAAATTGTTTGGCACATAGCCATGTGTTAACATCCTGCATCTATATGGACACTTACCGAAGATGCGATAGATTCCATCACACCTTGTTACATCAAAAAGGTATTGAAACAAAGGAGGTACGGAAATGCCAAACCAGAAGACTAATGCCAAGACGTCACAACAAAATCCTAAACAGAAGAGCCGAGTTATACAACAGGTAGGAGAAAAAAGGTTTTTACTAATTGTTTAAGTGATACTTGTTGGATATTTAAATTTTTTCTTATAATATCTCACTTTTAGGGTTCCGTACACCAAAGGTGAAAAGGATCGGAAATTTTGACAAAGTGTGTAGACCTTTGGCTGCTACAACAACATATACATGAGATATACAAATAAAAGGGTGTTCCAAAACGAGCAACTAAAAATGTTAAAATCCCATGTAATATACATACATACAATTGTATGTATGTATTATACACTTGAAATTTGTAAGGTTAGTGTATTTCTATACATACTACAACAATTAACACTGAAATTTCAAAACATTTAAATTAAAGGGTGTTCCATCAGTAAATGCAATTTTGACTATGTAATTTTGACAACTTGCTGTATCTTGGAAACCGTAAGAGCTATACTCTTGAAATTTTCAAAAACGGTAAAACAAAAAAATTCCAAAATTATAAAATCGCCAAACTAAAAAAAAATTGCCAAAAACAAAACAAAAATCGCCAAACCGAAAAAAGCGCCAAAAATTAAAAAAAACGCGAAAAAAAACAAAATAAAATCATTTCAGCAAAAAACCCCATATTAAAAAATGCTCAAAGCCCAACGTACGAACACTGCGTGCGCGAAGCTTAATACTTGTTTGAGTAATGAGTTGTGTACTTCATGATAATAAATAAAACGAATCGATTTGCATTTTTATACATATATACATGGTTTTTATTTAAACTCACGATAAGTACGTAATGTATGTACGTATTTTTGGCAAAGAGGAAAAAGTGGTTAAGTCGACATAAGTTTTATTTTGGTAAGTACTACCTCTGTAATCTTCATATTCAAAAGTTCAATCAATGGAAAAAATCTGAATAATTTATTGTGACTTTTCAGGATGTTATAGCGCATTAGCTTTGCTGTTTATATTTTTATACTCATAATCTCTTATGCTTTTAATTTGGTTTATTTCAAATTGAATGTATCATTTCTAGTGATTGGAACAATGTTTTCCTAACAAAAATAAAGATAAATGATTAATTTCCCAATTTACCTGTGAAAGAAATAATTTTCTGAAAATGTACTTGCAAGTTTAAAATTGCACTACTGCAAAATTATTAAATACGACTAACGATTTTTTACTTATTGCCACATATATTTTTTACCATCATTCTTACATTCGATCACAATGTTCACAAAAAACAATTTCATCAAATTATGGTAGCCATACGATTGTCAAATTCCAGAAATTGCAATACTGTTTGCATCGAGTTGAAAGCAGTACAATATGAATCCATTAGGACTACTCTATACTTCAATGACATAGTAAATAACTAAAACTGTTCAAATCCATCCCAATTTTCATTCATTGAAAATTCTTCTAAAAGTGGATGAAGTAGAGGTGCATATTATTTTTTTTCTCAATTTTGTTCGTCATTCTCTAATGTCAATAACAAAATTTTATTGCAAGCCATGCAATTTCATAAGCAGTAAAAATAAAAACGACTGTTTATTTTTAATTATACATATTGTTCATTTACTTGAAAGAAGAATTGATACGATTGGAATTGTCGTTACTCAAATTGTTTAAAACTTTTACAGAAATATCTGATAGCAAAATAAAACTTTATTTTTTTATGTACATACAGTATGTCAAGAAAATGTTTTGACATAGTTAAAATCGTTATAAATTTTGATTTTTATCATAAATATTTTTATTTTTCTTTGCATTATGAAATTTTTGGTTATGGATTTCATTTTATTTACATTTAAGTGAACAAATAGTAGTAAGTTATATGCAAAATTAAAAAGTGAGAGCATAAAAATTACATGAAAGCTAAAAAAACTCAAAAATTTCTCTGTCAAGAAAATGTTTTTACATCCTTGTATTATATAGTAAGAAAATAGGACAGATTTTAAGGTGTACAAAAATAATTTTTTTTTTGGCTCCATTGGTATTATCTAAATCGGCTTGTAAGACGACTTCTCATGGAAAAAAATTTTCTTTTCCAAATATTCCGCCGAAATTTCTCATATTCCCCTCGTATTACTGTTTTAAACTCCATTTACTTCTTGAAATACCCTTTGGAAATACTATTTTTCAAATAAATCCATAAATTTTGAATAGGGCATAGATCTGGACCTTGAGATGGAGTATCCACAACTTTGCCGCAATTGAAAAGACACCATGTTCTTACCGAAATTGCCTCGTGTTTGGTGTCATTAGATTGATAACAACTGGAAACTTGCATGTTTTCCAGCAATAAACCCAAATTTACTCGAGCTGTCATCCAAAAAAATGCTTCAATATATTAAGGCACTACCCCGCATTCATGGTGTTCTCAATAAAGCAAATTTATCCCACGTTTTACACCATATATATACATATGTACATATGTATGTATATGTACCTCCAATCCATCAACCAACCTTTTTTAAGTTTTACAGATGGGTTTACGGTTTCACTTTCCAATATTTTTAAAGATTTTTTTTCCTCCATACTTTGTTAGATCCATCATTCTAATAAAGCAGAAGTTTGGTTTCGTCGCCGAAAATCACATTATCGTAGAAGCCATCAAGCTTGCAAGTATGCGTTATCACAAAAGACAATTGTTGCTGTTTTGGCTACACTCTAGAAAGCGGGGATTTCCGACCATTGATTGAAGTACAGTCGATTCTTTTGAGTAATTGCCTTTGTCTCATGGGAAACTGTGTCAGTGGTACATCAATACGTTGAAATGGTTTTTCGTTGACAGCGCGAGTAAGGTTGGCTTTATAGATGGTAAATATGGAAGTTTTAAATTTTTATTAATGTATTGACCTCAAACATGAGGCACTTTGGGTAAGAACATGGTGTCCTTTCAATTGCGGTAAGGTTGTGGATACTCCATCTCAAGGTCAAGATCTATGCCCTATTCAAAATTTATGGGTTTATTTGAAAAATAGTATTTCCAAAGGGTATTTCAAGAAGTAAATGGAGTTTAAAACAGTAATACGAGGGGAATATGAGAAATTTCGGCGGAATATTTGGAAAAGAAAATTTTTTTCCATGAGAAGTCGTCTTACAAGCCGATTTAATACCAATGGAGCCAAAAAAAAAATTATTTTTGTACACCTTAAAATCTTTCCTATTTTCTTACTATATAATACAAGGATGTAAAAACATTTTCTTGACAGAGAAATTTTTGAGTTTTTTTAGCTTTCATGTAATTTTTATGCTCTCACTTTTTAATTTTGCGTATAACTTATTACTATTTGTTCACTTAAATGTAAATAAAATGAAATCCATAACAAAAAATTTCATAATGCAAAGAAAAATAAAAATATTTATGATAAAAATCAAAATTTATAACGATTTTAACTATGTCAAAACATTTTCTTGACATACTGTATATATTATTAGGTTTGTTCATTTACTAAAAACTATTAGGAATTTGTAACAATTGTTACTGGAAAGTGTTAATTAACTCAAAAAGTTTGCGAGGAGAGAGCGTCCAAAGAGAGAAAAAAATTGAGAGACAAAAAACTTCCTACAAATTGTTACTAGTAAATGATCAAACAGAATAAGTCCGCAACTTCAGGAAAAATCGCTGTCAAATTAACAAAGCCCATAATAAAATCTAAGGCAGTAACTTCAAATGCTCTCTAATTTTTGTTTTATTTTCTTTTGTGCTTATTTTTCTTTGTAGTTTTGTTCACAAAATGTATGAAATTTATTGAAAATATGGTAACATGCTTGAGAGAATATTTATTTATATGTGAGAGCATAAGAAAAAACGTTCTCAAAATAAAATAGATTCTATCTATCGACTGCTTTCTGAGGCTAGTTTTTTGTGTCATTTTGTGTGAAAATGTGTTTATGCCCCAATTCTATTTGATCATTAAAATTTTTACTTGCAAGAATTATTGTGTGTTTTGTTGTCAAATTAATTATTTAAAAAATATTTGAAAAAGGAAAACTGAAAAATGTGCATTTCTTTGTTAAAAAAAACATGTCGCACACTAAATCATAAGCATTCACAACTCAAAATGATCAAACTGGTTTTGTTTTTTTATAAAACAGTTAATTGAAGAAATCTCTAACGACTGCAACAATTTCTTTTACATTACAGTATTCTTGAAGAATATTAAATACCGTCATGCTTATTTTTACGATACATGATTGCTTCATTTGTACGATATCAACAGTTGTTTGTCACTACTCAGCATCTGAAATTTTTTAAGTTGTGACTCCTTATGATTTAGTGTGCGATGTATACATATTAGTGATGTAAGGAATGTCAGTTTTTGATATTCGCGAATACGAATACGATTACGAATATTTAAAACGATATTCGCGAATACGAATACGAGTATTGTATATAGACATTAAATTTCATACTCCTGCTGGCGTACTTTACAGTTAATAAAAACTAACCACAATTTTAATGATCGACATTAAATAATATTTGAGAATGTTACAAAGCATAAATTTCTATAAAAAATTTCATGGATTAGTACTAATTAATATTTTTAGCCATTTATTTTAATTTCGTTTAGGATTTATGCATTTATTTATTTAATTTGTTTGGAAAAATATTTAGGCGAATATGAATACGGATACGAATATCTAAAAATGGCCGAATATTCGACAATTCGAATACAAATACGAATATTCGTGCATCACTAATATACATATGTAAAAAGAAAGCACGTTTTCTTAATTTATTGTTATTCCTTCATTAAGCCACATAAATTCAATTTTA
Organism: Tachina lurida; assembly: GCA_944452675.1. NCBI lineage: Eukaryota > Metazoa > Arthropoda > Insecta > Diptera > Tachinidae > Tachina > Tachina lurida. Next base: position 45,883,983 of record OX101754.1, read on the forward strand.
ATGGCAAATAAGTTTTTTTGTTGCTCATATCTTATCAGAGATGGAAAGTGGCATTTTTGTATTTGTTAATGAATAAAATTCTGATATGAATACAATTTTCTCGCAAGTTTTTACAAGTAAAGCGTTCTGCATTAAACACATTCACCACAGCAGGCTACACGGACACAAGACTTCAAATGCCGCTGGCAGCATTTGTGCCTCCTAGCCAGCTACTTAATATATTGGAGACGGCAGCAGCACCATCTGCACCTGATATTCAAATACAAATACATAGTTCAGTATTGCCACTTTCATATATGTATTTTGCATTTATAAAAATGAATTACTCTTTTAAAATGTACTTATTTCACGTAAGAGTACAAAAATGAATCAATTTATTATTTACTTAAATTTTTGGATATTGTTTCTGCTAAATAATATGAAATAATTGTGCGATATCATTCATTCAACAATTTGTGTTACACTGGTAATACTGCATTTGCTCATTGTAGCCAAAGAAATAGAAATTAGTTTAATTGGAGTACAACGTCAAAATCAGCATAGACAACAACCTGTCGCCGTGTTGCCTTGCTGTCTTCAAAATAATCAATCTCATATAACATGTGTATTCTATCCTTGACATTTGGTAGTCGGTAGCTTGCTGTGGTGAATGTGTTTAATGCATTCATTTACTTTTTCATATTTAGGAGAGTAATTTTGTTAATTTCAGCCTTACTCTCTCGTTGCTAGTTTCTGCTGGGAAAGTAAATGAACAGACCTATAGTGTGTAAATGAAATATATTAAACAATTTTTTTTAAAACTAGTTTTTTGAGTTATGACGCTGTTTATCTAAATGAGCGATATGTACATTAGGGTAAAACATTTTTTTTGGACATCATTCTCCTAAGGGTCTATCTTACGGGCAATATTGTTTTGATACTAAAGAACGATTTTTTAATTCAGTTTGGTAAAAAACTTTACGCACTAAAATCGATTTCTGAAATACATTTAATAATGGTCATGGCTAGGTATTATGTAAGGAAATAATCTACAAATTATTCTGTGTATTTCTGTTGTTGTGTAACTATGGTTAGTTTCATTGTATGTATATTGATTGATATGAAGAATCTGAATAACACGATGAACATTGATTTAATGTAACACATTAAATCTTCCATATCATATATCAATATCATATATCTGCAGTTTATAACATCATTAAATTTAAGTTAATTTTAATAATTATTTTTCGAACTTCATTTGTTTCTATATTTCTGATTTGATCAGGCTAAAGTTCGTATCGTTTTGTAAGCCAAATTTTCTGCTTTACATACGTTACTTTTTATGCAAATGGAATATGTGCATCGTTTTAATGCTTCTTCAACTGACACCACACACAGTGGACGAAACCCAAAAGAACGCTGATGATGAAGGTTTAGTAGTAGTTTAGAAGTAGAACAAACATAAGCAAATTAACTAACATGTGCACAACTAGTAAACGAACAAACGATAATGGCAAGACTGTTGTAAATTTAGAGATGGTAAAATTGAGCTTTGATTACAAAATGCTTTCAGAAAATTGAAATACGATAAACCAAAACAATTCACATATTCCATTTGAATAAAAAGTTACGTATATAAAGTAGAAATCTACATCAACTGACACCACACACAGTGGACCAAACACAAAATAACGCTGATTTCTTTATTTTTAATACATATATTTATTTATTGTATCTTCAAATATGAACTAACAATAAGTATTCAAATCTTACATCTAAATATAATTAATTAGGCCCTCCCAGTGTAAGACATAAGCTTAGTGATAGTTATTAATAATACATGAGTCGAGATAAACAAAAAACAAAAGAATTTTCAAGCATTTTCTTCTGGAGTGTTCAGTATAAGAGCCTTTGTATTCCTCTTTATTAGGCGGATGTGTCCAGTAAAGTTCAAAATAATACAAGCAAGCGGATTAGGATGTGACTCGAGTTTTGTTAAATATTTGCATGTGTATTGTGCAATTTCTTCAATCACTAGTGGAATATTTAAATCACGATGTTATTAACCGTAAAATTTTGGTTTGCTTTCGTTGGATTCTCTCGACATTGGAAGCTGAAACAATGCCTCATAGTTGAATTCCATAGCACCAATGTACCTGAGTTAATTTTAGTTTCATTTGTGTTAGCTTAAGGTCAATGTGGTGTTTCCATGTAAGCCTTCCATCAAGGTGTATACCAAGGTATTTCACATGTGAATGTTGAGGAACAATTTGATTATTGATTCTAATGGGGGAACAAGTATCTTTTCGTAAGGTAAATGTTACCTGAGCACACTTCTGTTCGTTTACCTTTATTCGCCATAAGTTTAACCATAGTTCTAGCTGGGTAATATGTTGCTGAAGGCATCGGAAAGCCTCTTGAGGGTTTATTGGTAGGTAAGCCTTTAATTTTAAAATTAGGCCTTTATGCCACACTTTATCAAATGCCTGAGAAACGTCAATAAACAGCGCAGAGCAATACTTCTTTTCTTCAAAAGTTTTTCTTATAAATTGAACCAATCTATGAGTTTGATCAATGGTGCTATGGTGACTTCTAACACCAAATTTATGGTCCGGTATGCACTCATTATCAGTTAGAATTGGGTACAATTTTATCATGAATAAATTTTCAAAGAGCTTTGACATTGTTGACAGTAAGCTTATTGGTATATATGACTCAGGCTTGTCAAGATCTCCGCCCGGCTTTGGAATCATTTTAACCTGGGCAAGCTTCCAGCTGTTTGGATAATACTCCAGTCGTAAAATGGCATTAAAAATGAATAACAGTACTCTAATTGCAATACGAGGCAACTTCATCATCATCTCGTTGATAATTTCATCAATACTTGGAGCTTTTTTCGGGTTGAGTTCTGTAATTTTGTACATCATGTGTCTTAATTTTAATGGGTCGAGGGGGTAGAGCAACTACAGTCGGCAAATCAACAGCACCAGGACATGTGTTTGGGGTAAATACGGATTTTAAATGCTCACCAAATATTTTACCTTTTTCAGGATCGCTTCTTGCCCAACCTCCTGTAGATGTGCGCAGAGGTGGTTTAAACTCAACTGGTGTTTTAAGCTTTCTAGCAGCGCGCCACAAAGAGTAATTAGATGCTGGTGTGGCATCAAGACCTTCCAGATAGTTTTTAAAAGATGCAGTTTTTTCAAATGCAAACAACTCTTGGAGTCGTTTAGTACACTCTTTAAATCTGATTTTAAGTTGGGGTGATCTGTGCTGTTGCCATTCTCTTCTAGCTCTTCTTTTTTCACTTACGAGACGTTCAATATCCGTAGAATAGATTATATTTATCCTAGTCTGCGGATGGGCGGTAGTGGCATGTTCAGCACCCTGTTTAATATTTTCATTAAGGTTGGCACTGTTAGATTCAATATCATCGGGTGTTCTTTGCGTAATATTTTCCGTGCAATGACTACTAAGATATTTTTTGAATCGAAGCCAATTAACACGATTTATCATCTTCACATAATGATGAGGTAAGTCACTTCTTAATGGGTTCTCTAGCTTCAACTTGAATTAATTCCCTAAATATATTTTTCATGACACCAAAATCTATTATATCCGGAATTTTTGTATGTCAGTAGGCCAATAAGTGGGCTCCCCACTCAAAATGACGTCCAAACCCAAACGCAAACCATAGAACGTATGTTTTGCATTGTAGTCCTCAGCTGCTACGAAACAAGGTACAAGAGATTTGTAGAAATTGTCGTATTGATCCTCAGTAATTGAAAATCTGGGAGGGGAGTAAATTGATGATATCACGAAATTTGTACAAAAATTTTCAATGCCAATATTTGTTGCTTGTAGACGTTCTTCACAAATATAGTCAAGAATATAGTGCCTGAGTCTCGACTTTATTAGATCCACCGCATGCTCTTCCTCTCGGGTCCTTTGAATCATATAAGGTGTAGCCATACATTTTAGAAAGGCTTCTCGAAGTCAAATGTATCTCTGAGACCAACATTATATCCATATTTTTTCCGTGAGGAAGGGCTCAAATTCATTTTTATGTTGGCGAATGCCGTTTGCGTTCCAGAAACATATTTTTAACGTGTTAACTAAAGCCTGAAGTAGTGTATTCTGCATTCGCAACATTTCTTGCATCATTCATGTCATACTTGTTGTAAAATTGTTTAGAGTTTGCACCAGATTATCAATAGTAGTTTCAAGGCGATTAAAATTAAGGCCTGAGTTTGTATTTCTTGAATTATTTTGCGGTAAAACATTTGGTGTGGGAATAGAACTGGTCTTAGCACCAGCGGCATAGGATAGGATACACGTGAAGTTACAGGTTGGCTAGTTTGAGGAAAAGTGGCGGAGATAGCGTTTGCTGATTGAGCTGTAGCTAATTTAGGTTTTTGACCCATAGCTTGTTTAACGAAAGAATATACAGGACAGAACGCTGATAATGAAAGTTTAGTGGCCTTCGAAAACGGTTAGTTGTTACGTTCAACAATGTATTGTAAGTCAGAATATTTACAACAAACTTTGGTGTTATTTGTTTATTAATAATTATCACATGTAATTTGGCTTACAAAGCGATTTGAACCTTAGCCCGTTCAAATATAGAAACAAATGAAGTTCGAATAATAATTAAAAATTAACTAAAATAAAATTTGTTTTAATAAATCTTTTTTCTTGATTTCTCTTGATGAACAAATTTCTAAAATTCCGTTTTAACTTGATAAATGACAATTTTTCTTTATTCTTGACAAGCATTGAAAAATCTTGACAATCAAGCCAATTCAAGTTCATCTGGCAAACTTAGTCCAAACACACATACTCTGTTATTTGCATTTGAGGTTAACAGCTTTAAAAGGTCTTAAATTTGTTCCTGATTCTTGCAAATTAAGAGCAAGCATTGCTGTCACCGAGATCTATCTAATTGGCTGTTTATTTGTTGGCACTTATCAACCTTTAAGTAAGTTTGGCGACCACTGTTGTGAAAGTTTGTACTCTTTGTTGATATATGTCTATTAAATTGTACTTTCATCATCCTGGAAGCGTAAATACACAGAAAGGGTATAAATAGAACGCGAAATACATCATACAGGTGGTTTTTTTTAACAAAAAGTCTTCTTATAAAATGTTTAATAACTCAGTCAATTTCGAGGGAATTTTTTAAAACAAACCTGCGAATTACTCATAATCAATTATGTTTTATAAATAAAGTTATAAACAGTACCATACCATATACAGTACAAAAACACTGCCTAAAAACGAGTCCAAAGTAGAAAAAAAGCGAAAAGATTATATTTGGTGAAAAAATACAGACATACATATATGTATGTGAAATTCAGTGAAACGAGATGTATATGATTCTAAAGGTTTTACTCTCTTCTTTCTATATCCGTTTATACATTTAAAATCGGTTGATATTTAACTTAGTTAGAGGTTTATAAGTGCCTACGGGTACGAAAAACCAGTAAACTGTCCGCAAGGCAAAGGGACCAGTCCGATTTATAACGCTTCCTATATAGATGGAGATGGTGTTAATTGACAATTTGTATGCATAATAGCACCAAAGTTAATTTTAAATATTCTGACAAACACTAGCAGAATTGAATAAATAGCTTTTTTCGAATGCCGCCATACCTTCATCATCACCGTTCTTGTGTTTGTTTGTATCACAGTGTCTGGTGTCAGTTGATGCAATTTTCAATTTTAGCAATTTTATATGAGTATACTAATTTTTCAGTGCAAATGGAATATGGGAATTGTATTGATTGATCGTATTAAAACCTGCTAAAAACTTTCTTGTAATGAAAGCTCAATTTTACCATCTGCAATTTAAAACAGTCTGGCCATTGTTATTTGTTCCTTACTAATTATGGGCATGTCTGCTAATTTGCTTATTTTGTTCTACTTAAGTCAAACTCTCTTGGTTTGTTACTTTTAAGATTATTTATTTATTAGAAATAATTTCTTAATTATGCTTAAGTTCAGTAATTTCAATTCTTATTAAATAAAATATTTTTATTAATTAATGTGAGTTTCTAAAGAAGAGAAGCAACATTAAACTACCCAGCTAAAAAAAATATGTATTGTCCATATATTTTTAATATATGAATGTATATAAATATATATGAATATATATGAATTCATATATGGAAATGTATAAGGATTATACATTGCAAAAGTATTACATATGAATTGATATATGGACTAATATATGAAATGTATTATAATATATGAGCTTATATATGGAAATTTAATTGGGAAGCTCTTCAGATGTGGATCCATATATAAAAATTTATGCATACATGATATCTCAGATAACATCGGTTTTGTCATAAAAAATCTTCTATTTTATTAACTTAATCTTTTTTCTCTTTTTTTATACCCTTTACAAAGGTTTGTCATTCCGTGTGTAATTTCCATAATATTAATTTGCGACCAAAAAAATATATATATTCTGGGTCCTTATGAATAGCGAAGACGAATAAGCGATGTCCGTCCGTCCGTCTGGTGTACGTGAAATCGATTTTCCGAAGCTCCCAGAAAAGCTAGAGACTTCGTTCTTGGGCTGGTGTATCAAAAATGGTCCAACTTAGATTGGTATTGAAATTCAGCAAAATCGAGCAGACGATTGCAGAGCTGGAAAACTTAAACTTCATTTTGCCATATAAAAGTAACTACCGAAAACAAATTTTTATTTTATTTAATAAATAAATTTATTTTACACTTGAGTACGACTAAAATTGGAATTTTAAATTAAAAAAATATAAAAAAAATAAAAATACTTTTCCAGGGTTGGAAAACTTTAACTTTTTGTGTTATGGAAAATTAACTATGTCTAAAACTATGCAGGGTATTTTCTCGAGAACCGTAAGAGTTAGAGACCTGAAATTTGGACACAGTGTGTAGACCTTTGGCCGCTACAACAACAAATACATGAGAATTGGAAATTAAAGGGTGTTCCAAAACGAGCATCGAAAAATTCTAAAATCTTATGTGATATACATACAATTGTATGTACGTATGTATATACACTTGAAATTTGTAATGTTAGTGTATTTTTATACAGACTACAAAAATTAACTCTAAAATTTCAAAAAATTTAAATTAAAGTGTGTTCCATCAGTTAATGCAATTGTGACTAAGCAATTTTGACAACTTGCTGTATCTTGGAAACCGTAAGAGCAAAACTCTTGAAATTTTCAAAAACGGTAAAACTAAAAATCAAAAAATTATAAAATCGCCAAATCGAAAAAAATCGGCAGAAACAAAAAAAAAACGCCAAAATGAAAAAAGCATCATATTACAAAAAAAATTTCTAAGACTAAAATAAATCGCAAATAACCGGAAAAATTGCTAAAATGAAAAATAAAATCGCCAAAATGAAAGAAAATCACCAAAATGAATAAAGACCCCAAAAAAAACATAAAAAAATCGCCAAAATTAAAAAAAACCCAAAAACAGAGCAACAATTGCCAAAATTAAAAAAATTACCAAAATGATAAAAATCTCCAAAATGAAAATAAACCCCAAAAAACATAAAAAAATCGCCATAATGAAAAAACCCCAAAAACAGGAAAAAATTGTCAAAATGAAAAAAAAATCGCCAAAATGAAAAAAACACCAAAATGAAAAAAGTCCCCAAAATTAAAAAAACGCCCAAATTAAAAAAAAACGCCAAAACGAAAAAAACCCCAAAAACCAGAAAAAATCGCCAAAATTAAAAAAAACCAAAAACAGGCAACAATCGCCAAAATGAAAAAAAATCGCCAAAATGAAAAAAAACACCAAAATGAAAATAAACTCCAAAAAAAAACAGAAAAAAATCGCCATAATGAAAAAAAATCCCAAAAACAGGAAAAAATCTCCAAAATTAAAATAAACCCCCAAAAACCGAAAAAAATCGCCAAAATGAAAAAAAGCCCCAAAACCAGACAAAAATCGCCAAAATTAAAAAAAATCGCTAAAATGAAAAATAAATCGCCAAAATGAAAAAAATCTTCAAAATGAAAATAAACCCCAAATAAAAACAGAAAAAAATCGCCAAAATGAGAAAAAAGCGACAAAAGTGAAAAAATCTTTTAAACTGAAAAAAACTTCAAAAAAGCAAAAAAGTCACATTAAAAAATGCTCAGAACCGAATGTGCGGAACCCTTCGTGTGGGAGTCAAAGTCTCACTTTACTGAATTTTTTAATATTAAAGGAATTAAATGAAACTAAGTTTTTTCTTATTTCGTTTTTGCTTCGTTCACTTAACATATTTTATGTATTTTTTAAAAAACTAGATTGGTATCAATAATTAGAAAAATCCAAAATTATGACTCCAAGGTTGGAAAACTTACACTTTTTGTGTTATGTAAAATTAAATACGTCTAAATAATTAAATTTCCCTTTATAAATTAAATATATTTTATGCTTATGAAAGAAAAAATTGGCCTATACAATTATAAAAATGAAAACCAAGGCTCCAGAGATGGAAAATTTTAACTTTTTTTGATAATAGAGTAACTAAATAAAACAAAGTTTTTTCTTTTTTCCTTTTTGCTTTGTTCACTTAACATATTTTATGTATTTTTTAAAGAGCTAGATTGGTATAAGGAATTAGAAAAATCCTAAATTATGATTCCAGGGTTGGCAAACTTACACTTTTTGTGTTATGTAAAATTAAATAGTTCTAAAAAGGTTTTTCTTTTCCTTTATAAATTGAATATATTTTATGCTTCTGAAAGAAAAGTTTGGCGTATAAAATTTGAAAAATTAAAATTACAGCTCCAAAGATGGAAACTTTGATTTTTTTTAAATATTAAAGTATAAAATTAATTTTTTTTTGTTTCTTTGTTCACTTAACACACTTTATTAATTTCTTAAATCAGAAAAATCTAAAAGGTTGATTCCAGGGTTGGTAAATTTACTGTTTTTTCTACAAAAGTAACTAGGTCAAGTTAGTTTTTTGTTTTTGTTTACAAGTTTTATATACCTTATGACTTAGAACGAAATAGTTTGGCATAGAAATTAAAAAAAAATAAAAGACATAGCTCCAGAGCTGGAAAACTTAAATTTTTTCTGGTACATAAAACTAATTATTTCTTTGGTAATTCTATATTTTATAAAGAAATAAATTAGTATTAAGAAACTCAGAAATATGGTTACAGGGTTGGAGCTTAAAAAAAGTTTCGGTAAGAAAAATAACCAAAAATATTTTTTTTCAGTTAAACAGATTTCATGTTTTAGGAAAATCATTGCTCAAGATTTTTTATACATGGTTAATTTTTTTATGGATATCTAAACTAATTGAAGTATAAACAAAGGTTTGTGCTTATTGTGCTATTAATTTTTAGTAAATGGAGATAAAACTAAGACTTATCGCTAAAGATAATTCAAGGACATGTTCCGTTTAATGTTCCTGATACATTTCCTTTCTGCTGAACAAATTTAAAAAAAATCTTGTAGGAATAAAACGTTTACATAATACCACGATGTATACCATTTGCAATGGGAACTTTAAATCAAGACACTAAGCAGTTTTGCAACATCAATGATTATTAAATACGAGAAAATATAAAACAAGTTAGTTTATTGGGTATGGAGGTGCAATACTAAGAATATCTTAGAGTTATAAAATAGCAGCACGGTTTTTGAACATCTCGAGAGCGAGTAAATAAGCTCCATTTTTTTGGTATTGTATTGACGTGACGTCGATGTTGACTGAAATAAGAATGAATGTAAAATATATCTTAACCAAAGAGTGTAGAGTAAAATATTCAACTATTGCTAACATCGAAAATAAAATAATTGAATCAAATTTTTTAATCGAAAAATACTGAAAGGTCACTTACTATTAATTGCTTTAGAGAAAAAATTATAAATTTTATCACAAAACAAATATGTATGTATGTGTCTGTATACTATATATATGTACGTACGTTGGTAAAGGGTATATAAGATTCGGCACAGCCGAATATAGCACTCTTACTTGTTTTAACTGGTGAATTTTAAATCTTTTAGAAAATACATACGGTATGCAAATTTTATATGCGTACAGCCTCAAAGTATAAAATATAATAACTTTTGTAGCAAAAAAAATAAGCATTATTGTACGATTTTATATATTGTGGCCCCATTCAATAAATAAAATAATCAGAATGATAATTCTGTCATTAATTTTATAGAAAATAACGGAATTCTCTAGATTTTTAAGAAACAAAGTTCATATTACTGCCAAAACTTTTATTGAAAACCAGTGTTAGTATAAAAATGTATTATTTCTTTTTAGTTCTTAATCTGATTTCTTAAGTTATGAATTTTGTTTTTTGTTTTAATAATACAATCCACATTTTCCTATAAAATGATGAATGGAATGTCTTTTAGTCAGTTTTTAATTATTTTATTGGAGCTTATTTGTTTCTACGTTCATGATTGGATTTGGCTAAAGTTCGTATCACTCTGTTAGACAAATTACATGTGATAATTTTTAAGGAACAAATTGCTCTAAAAACTATTGTTAATTATTATGACAAACTTCAGCATATTGGGACAATATGCAGATTACAAAGGCCGCTACAAATGTTTTATTAAATAATGCCTCCTCCTCCTCTGAACTAAATCTTACAAAAAAACTCATTAATTTTAGTAATATATATAATAGTGTATGAATATGAACATTGCATACTGTATATGGAATATTTATTCTATAGTTATCCATACATGTATGGAAATGTATGAATATATATTATCATATGTGTCCATATATCATAATTTTTCGGATATGAACCATATATGGAACGTCGTATATGTATGCTCCATACATATTTTTTTAGCTGGGTAGAGTTTATTAGCTGGGGGAAATACCGATATTTTTCTGCATCAGCACGCATGTCTATCCACTGGGGTAACATCAGCTATTTAACGCAAAGTTGCAATAAACTGGAATATGGCAATCATAGTTTATAAACTGTAAAGTAAAATCAACTGTAGAAAGCAAAAGAAATGTAACATAATATCCACTACAATTATAGGAGAGTTGGCCACCGACAGAAACACGAGAGTAATGTATTCGTGTATGTGTATTAGGGTGTCCCTTATTTTTTGACACATTGTGTATTCATTTGTGTAAGAAGCCGATTGATGTCTTGCACTCTGGAGTCAGTTTGAACAGTCTTGAATTATACTTACATGAGTGTACCGACGCACAGTGCGGCCAAAGCCCCTTTTATGCGGCCAAAAGTCTAGAAAACAAGTTTTTATTTGGGAATATTTTTATCATTGGGTTGGCTAAAGGAATGTCATAAAATGTTCATAGCATTTGAATGACGCCTTTACAAGAATATCATACTACTGTAGGAAAAATCATATAATAGACACTTTCGTTTAACACGTGTGAAAGATTTTGTAATCAACCAAATCAAACGCAACAAAATGGATTCTACAGCTGAAAGTAATTACAATAAATAAAATTTAAATTTGAAAGCAACTTTGTAAATAGCAAATTGTTAGAAAAGGACATGTAAGGACTATTTTTTGTTTTTATCTCTTCAAAGAAAATGGACGTGATTAAGTGAAATCTGTTTTGTCTTACTAGAGGTTTCTCTCTAAGCTATTGGAGGTAGTAATTAATATTATTATGCAATAAATAAAATAAATTCAGCTGCCCGTTCGATAACTGTACATCTATAAAAGAGTAACGTTACTGACTGACTGACATATCATCGCACAGCCCAAAGGACTATAGCTACGGAGCTGAAATTTTGTGTGCAGGTTTTTCTTCCAATGTGTAGATTCGCTTAGAAGGATTTTTTTGAAATTCCAAATGCTAAGGGGGTAAAAAGGTTAAAATTGGTATGATTATATCTCGGAAAGTACGATAGATAGATATATATACATTTAGATATTTCTTCCAGAAAAACAAAACAACAAACAAGTATTAAAATTAATTTTGGAAAATAAAATATGTACACAATCGAATAAAGATGCTTGTTTTGTAAAAATTTTTGGTTGCGGCTTTCAAACTTATTATCAGGGAAACCTTAAATATGCGATTGCATGTTTTTTCTTGTATAACGTATGAATGCGGGGACAATATATTTATCCGTTTCAGAACTTTTTATGAATTTTGGCATCGATGTGTTGGTGCATATATTTGCATATTTTACCCTTTAAAGCATGTTTTTGCATATATCATATCATATATAATATACGCATATTTTAAGCAAATTTTCTTAATTTTAGAGCATAATTTACGCTTTTAGGGCATATATTGATGCTTTATAGAGTTTTTTATTTTACTATGCTTACAAGCTTATGTCCTGGTCAAAATTGCCATTTTTATTTTTCGCCATTTGAATCTTTTTTCCAATGTTCCATGTAGCATATAAATTTTTATTATATTTATATTACGCAATTATTACGTTAAATAATAATATTATTATTATTATTTTTAGTTTCAATAAAAATTCGGTTTTGCTATTTGTGACGGACCTTGCCCCGAGTAGAAGTTGAATGAGCATTGTGAATGTATAAAACTTTATTTAGTTGTGCCAGGCAACAATTTTTATTTGAAAATCTAGGTTGAGGGTGGCGTTGGCTGAAGTAGTTAGCACGTTGACTACAAAACCGAAGGTCCTGGGTTCAATCCCTGTATCCGACAGTCATTAAATAACAACACCACGCATTTTTCTGATGTGCATTAGTGTCCCTTTGTGTCAGTTGTTGTAGGAAAGTTCAAGTGATGAAGGCATAGTCACTGGTCACTGAACTATACCGACTTCAGCAGATACTAATCCTAATGTAACATCAGAGCGCCCTCCTTCGTTGTGTAGCAAAATCATCGGCGAAGTAAAATAATCAATAAAATGGCTACAAAACACAGCTTCAAAAAATTAATACGCCTCATTTAACATCTGAGAGGCGCTGCAACACTGCATTATTAAAAAAAAAACGTGCGAAAAAGCAGATTTGTAAAAGAATGAAGCTTTCCTCTATCTCTTCCTTCACCACCTGTCTTCTCTCTCACTATCCCTTTCCTAAAGAAGGTAACACCTAGTAATAGTAGCAGGCATTAATTGCCTGAGTGTTACTTCTCTTTAAAAAAAAAAAAAAAAAAAAAAAAATATTTTGTTGTCTATTGCAATAAAAGTTATAAGAAAAACTCTTGTCTTATTTATCCGAAATACAGTTCCAAAGTCTTAATTCTGATATCGGGATCTATTTTAAATTGAAGTTAAATTTTTACGAGAGTATCTGTGACATGCACTTCAAACCAAAATATTGTTTTTAATACTGCAGATATTCTTTGTTAATTTTTTATTGTTTCCTTTTTTGTTTATTTTATTTTTGTCTTATTTTATATGCAACTATTGTTGTATTTTTTAATTAAAAATATTGTTTCATTTAAAAATAAATCAATTTATTTTATTTTTAAAAGCATATTTTGTGAGATTTTAGTGCATATTTTCAAGTTTTTGGTGCATTTGGAACGCGCATAAAATACTTTTTATTATGTTTGTATATTGTGATTCTCAATATAGTATCAAGAGTCTTACTATAAACATACTAAGTTTGTTAGCTAAATTCAAAAATTTTTTGGGTTCAAGTCTACTGACGAGTTCCAAAAGCGGAAAAGAAATACACATAGACAATTTCGTAACAAACGTAAAAACAAGCCAAATTTTAAAATTATTATTAATAAACTTTAAAATTTGTAACTTAAAAATATAAAATTTATGCTTCTGAAATAATTTTCACCCTAGCATTTATGTACCTCAGAACTTTTAATCGTATTACTATATATTTTATTTATAAAAAAACGATTATAACAATGAAAGTTTTTTTTAATATATGTACAATCTACATATCTACTTCCGTTCACAATAACCGTCTACAGTAAAAAAAGATCTAGTTTAAAACCGAGTAAAGTGACTATTTAACATACTTCTGCTGAAATATGTTTTTATTATTCTGTCCTCAAATTATAGTGCCTGAAAAAGAGACTTATTAAGTGTTTGGGAATAAAAGTGAAATGTCGTCCTAAATTACTTTTTTTTTCTGTTGCTTATTCTGATTTTATATTTCACATTATTGTTTGCAATGTAGCAAGTACAGGTTGTGTAGCTGTGAAGTAATTTGAAAGGATCAAAAACACTTGCATGTATGTAATGCGAATATAATGCATATTTTATAAAATGAATGTGGGCTTTCATGTTTTGCAAGCCAAACCACAGCCTTGCATTGCCTGCATAAGCTGCCACTGCCACAGTGTACTTCCAAAAAAAAAAACAACTGTGCAAGCTAAATGCAACACAAAAATGGCAAGTAAAATAGTAGAATATAACAACAAATTTCTTATATGAGCATGTGTGTGTTTAAGTATTTACAATTGAAGCAATTCATCATTTCCGAACATTTTCTATACACATTTACTTTTGTCTGACTTGTGTATTGACCTTTTTTGTGTGAATGAGTAACTGACAGAGGAGCTTCTAACCAGCTATCCATGTGTATGATATCTGGCTAAGTTCGCATGAAAGGCTGTTAAAAAAAGAGTAATGGGAGGAAGTATTTAGCATTAAGGAGAGAAGGATATTCATATCCAAAATTGTGCTGAGCATCGTATGGCGTATTCACGATTTACTATCGTTTGTATGTGTATTGCAAACTTACCTTACAAAATGTAAAATATTTATGTATATTTATTCCCAAAAGTGCCTGTAAATTAATCCAGATTTATTGTGTGGCTGGATGAATGTACGACCGAGGGCTTTAAGAGTACTACCACAGCATCTTTTTCATCTAGTTATTGTTGCATTTATTGCAATTGTTATTGTCTGCGCTATAAGCTATGGGCCCCACATCCATATGGATGTGCAATTGAAGTGCACACACTCAAACGTATTCACTAACATGAAAATTTGTTATTGTACAGATTTTATACTTGTAATGTCGGCACACATGCACTTCCACTAAACTAACAGCCAAAAACAAACACAGACATTAAAACACTTTTTGCTTCCTTGTTTTTTGTCGAGTATTTACAATTATTTTATTTGCCGAAGCAATTACAACAACATTACTCCCACAAAAGGATTAGGAGCCGCTGTTGCAAGCTCCTCATCCGTTTGCTCATAACTAAGAACTTGTGTAATCAAACTACCATCGACAGATTCAACAAACGCACGACGATGCCTTGAAGTGAAAACAATAAAAGACTGCAACCAGCAAATATGTATGTAGCTACAAAAATTCAAGTAATCCATGTGGCACACACACACACAAGCACGCTCGCACTAAACTCGAAAACCACAGATTTATTTGATTTTCTTCTCAACCAATAAATACAATTTATTCATAAACTCCTGCATACAAAAACAGATTTTTTTAATTTGTTTCGCACACAAACATTCACAGACACACACACACACATACTCACAGGCATACATATATGCCCAGGTAGCATTTTGTATCATAATCCAATCGTTTCCGAATCAGCTTGACGGGAAAAATAACCGTATATGAGCTCATTTTTCGATCATAAATGATACTCCCGTTGTAAGAAAATGGTACCCTACAGATGAATCATACCAAAGAATCAGTTATGATACGATTTGCTGATTATTTTTGAGCAATTTTCATATTAAATCATTTAAATCACCTTTTTGCGGTTTGCATGATGTTCCTCTATTTTCAAGAAATCATTATTTGATCATATAGATGAATCATAAGTGAATCCTCTTTCAATCGCCCAAGTGATAAATCACTTTTTAATCATCAAAAGCGATCTGTAGAGAATCATATAAGATATTTCTGCCAAAAATTATCACCCAAATGCTAGCTGGGTGTATATGTGTATTTGGATGTATGTATTTATGTATTTTCAGTAATTTAAGTATGTATTTATTTATAAGTATGCAAACATACTCGTACACAGGCTTGCATTCATTTTTATAGTGGATTTTCAAAAATGTGGAAGAAAAATATCCTAAAAATTACTGTCTCCCACCCAATGGTATTGATTATTTACAAATTGCACATGATTCAGTCAGTCAAACAGTCAATGTCTAGCTGCCTGCTTTGGCTATCAGTGTGTGCAATTCTATGAGGATTTTCACTCCCACTCTCAAGCTCTTTCACTTCTTGACTCTTTTTTGGCTTGTTATACTACCTTTTAGTGTATATAATGTACACCGACAAACGTAATAAATGACAGCGATTGTGTTTGGCAGAAAACGGAAGTACCTAAAGAAAAAAATTCATGTACATATATTTATAATTTACAAAAATAAAAATAAACTACAAAAAGAAAACTCTAATTTGAAAGACCCGCAAGAGAATGAAAATTTGAGCATTTTAATTTTTTTACTTTTTACATAAAAAAATCCATGGATGGATGGATGAATTGTTTTCGACAGGAGTAGTTTGTTCTTTTGCCGTTTGGATTTTAACCGCGAACACTCGAGCACACACGTTTAATCATGCACGCAAAAAGAAAACAAAACGATTTGCAACCTGTTCGAAGAACATCAACAACATCTATGGCTTCCGACGGATACCATGCGACTCAAATCTAAGACAGTAACTGAATTCACTTTCTGCAGTACCTGGATTAGGTCACCTCCAACAGTATTGTTGTACAAGTGTGCATATCAATGTTGTTGCAATCCTTAATGTTCTTGCTATTGTTTCCTTTTTCATCTATTCCTTGCAACACAAACATCAGCAAGCAACATTAGGCTGGAGTTTAACAGAAGCACAACATTGTAATATTCGCTCATTCACTCACAGTCAGAATATTTATTACAGGAAAATAATGCACGCACGAACATGCACATACGCATACATTCACACGCAAATACACAGTTATGCTAGAAACACAACTGGGACGAACGACGAATTTTTTCCACGTCGAGGAATTCGTCGTTAAGAATTCGCTGCGTAAATTCGACGTGTGATGCAAAAACAACGACGAATTTAATCAGCGAATTCAGCTCTTATAGTTGATAAAGTTGGTTATTGTATGTTCCAAGAGAGACAGACAATTTTTTTTCGTCGTTCGTTTGAACTAAATCTATCGAAAAGCTCCTCAGGCCCGACATACTTCGTTCGATGGCGGTGTTGTGTTAATTTTCATATGCATAAATGTGTTTAATTCCTGATGACGAAAGATCGCAACGAAAATTCGTCGAAAATTCGTCGTTCGTCCCAGTTGTGTTCCTAGCATTAAGTGTCTACTGTATCGGCTACATAGAAACGAAAAACTTTTCTAGTGAGAGATTGTTTCATTGTCCTCTTGTTCCCCTATAAATATTTTCAGGATTCTCAGATTCGTCGTGTTGCCATCTCTTGTTTATAAAAAATACCCTTTTTAGTTTTGGTCACACAGGATACCAGAATTTAAGAAAATAACTTTTGTATATTAAAATAACCTGATTTTCGTACTGTTTAATTTTTAGCAAAATAATCAAAACAAAATTAGATGAACGAATATGTGTTGTTATTAAAATTTGTTTTCAAAATTAAATTTTAACTATTTAATTACAAAAATCACTGAGCGAATGAGGTAAGAAGTATAGCATTAAAAAAAAGTCTAAAGGAATCAGTGAATTTTTATCCGATCAACACATTATGAATATGATAATAAACATGTTATTTCAAATGTGTTAAATTTGCTTAATCTCAAGATTTTTTAAAATATGTTTGTTAAATGAAATAAATTCAGTAAAGTGCGACTTTGACTCGCGCACGAAGGGTCCCGTACGTTGGGCTTTGAGCATTTTTTTAATACACTGTTTTTTACGTTTTTTCAGCTGAAATAATTTTTGTATTATTTTTCGCTTTTTTCCCCTTTTTGGGGTTTTTTTAAATTTTAGCGATTTTTTTTTAATTTTGGCGATTTTTTTCATTTTGGCAATTTTTGTTTCATTAATTTGGCGATTTTTTCATTTGGCGATTTTTTTTTAAATTTTAGCGATTTTTTTTTAATTTTGGCGATTTTTTTTTCATATTGGTGATTTTTTTTCATATTGGCGATTTTTTCATTTTGGCGATTTTTCCGGTTTTTCGCGATTTATTTTCGAGATTTAGAAATTTTTTTAATTTGGTGCTTTTTTCGTTTTGGGGTTTTTTTTATTTTGGCGATTTTTTTCGGTTTGGCGATTTTATAATTTTGAGATTTTTTTGTTTTACCGTTTTTGAAAATTTCAAGAAGTTTGCTCTTGCGGTTTCCAAGATACAGCAAGTTATCAAAATTACATAGTCGAAATTACATTAACTGATGGTACACCCTTTAATTAAAATTTTTTAAATTTTAGTGTTAATTGTTGTAGTCTGTATAAAAATACACTAACTTTACAAATTTCAAGTGCATATACATACAATTGTATGTATTAGGGATGTAACGAATGTTCGCATTCGCTTTCGCATTCGCAAATAATTCGCTTACTTTTGCTATTTGCATTCGCTAAAATATATGCGAATATTTAAAGCGAATACTAAAGACAAAAATATTGGAAATATTTTTTTAAAAAGAAAAGGCAGTGTTTGATTTGGGCGAAAATATTTTCTACTTAAGGCTATTCTGTTAAAAATGGTAAGCACCATTCATTACTTCGTTCAAAAAATTTGAAATGCAAAAATATTAACTAATCCTTCTTTGCTGCGAATTTTTTGCGAAACAAGTGCCAGTCATATTATTTCGCATGAAAACTTAAAATGTTGAAGATATGTTTCATATGATTCTTCCAAGATGAACAGAGCACTACTTCTGCAAAATTTGTTCATGAACAATTCATTAATTTTTCTTAATATGTATTTTGGTAGCATTTTACAGGAAATGTTGAACTTAGTACAAGGTCTTAAGGCCAAAGTACGAATGGGTTGATTGCCTAACATTTTGTAAATTTATTTTTAATTATTATCTATACTTATTTTAACATGATTTCATATATCTTTCAGTTTAACAATTTTGAATAAATATTTGCTGAATTCAAGACTCAAGTGGATCTATGTATACAACACAACTTCATGTTCTTCGACAAATTTACTTTCATGTGATTTTTTTAACGTATTGTAATATTTGCATTCGCTTTCGCATTCGCTTTCGCAAAAATTAAAATGTATTATTCGTTTTCGCATTCGCATTCGCTAAACTGGTATTCGTTACATCCCTAGTATGTATATTACATGAGATTTTAAAATTTTTCGTTGCTGGTCTTGGCACACCCTTTAATTTCTTTTTTGTTGCAGCGGCCAAGGGTCTACACACTCTGTCCAAATTTCAGGTACGTAGCTCTTACGGTTCTCGAGAAAATACCTTGTGACGGACAGACGGACAGCGTAGCGAAAACAATAGGGGTTCTTTTCACCTTTGGTGTACGAAACCCTAAAAACACGTTTTTCGCAAATATCTCGAAATCGATTCTTAATAAGAAAGATAAATGAATGCCATAAGTTCAGCTATCCGAAATTAGCTAAGAAAACATATAATTTTTGAAGTTATGACAAAGAGATAAAATTTTGTGGCATAGTAATAGACCCGAACATAAAAATGTGGAAACAGCCAACATTATTAGATACGAGTAGTTCAAAAAACAGTGCGAAGTCGTAGACCAGAGTATAGAAATTAGCAATCGCGCAAAATTTTTTATGATTGTTCATAACAAATATTTTTTTGAAATCATGGAAACCCTGGCAGCCATTTGAGGCATACATGACCTTTTAATTTTTGCCACACTTTTACGTTGAGTTTGTAAAGCGTGCCTCAATTAAAAATTGAAAATGTTATATTTTATTCAATGATTGCATTGTTATGTAACAAAAGTTTCCAAGTTTAGTTTTAATTTAATTTCCATTTGATGGGCATCGTTTGATATATATTAAATATTTTTTAGGTAGTATTTGAAAATATTTCACATTATTTTTCAGAAAACCATGCAGACCTATAGTTCTATACATACGGGCACACCTGCATGTGTTGGCACATTTAGCAAACGCTGTTAACGGACAGTCTATTTGTGAATTTTAAAGGAATATGAGTTACTGAGTTAACTATACATACATACATACAATACAATATACATACTTGTAATATCAGTGGCAATAAGGAAAAAGTGCTTAAGTCATATTTTACTGTTTTGCAGGAGAACACTTTTAAGCGTTCAAGTCGATTTTCAGAAATTTATTTCCTTTACAGTTAAATTTGGAAATTCATCCTTAACCTTTATTTTTTTAAGCAAACATCGTTCTTCACATTATAAATAATACTCTCCAAGTTAAAAAATACCAAAGTATAACCCAAATTAAGTTGTTATTCCAAATGAGATTAGAAGTCTAAAAAAGATAACCCGCCAGTCATGGTGCTATAACTTCTTGAAAAATTAAACAAATCCATTGAGATTTTGCCCAGGAGTACTTTCGAGTATGTACATTACGGATGTAGCATTAACTCAAAATCAGCTTATCTCGACTTAAGCACTTTTTCCTTTTTGTCACAGATATATGTATGTATGTATACATACATACATCCGCATACATATATTTTATATTTTATGCAAGCAGAAATACGAAAAAATATTTATACATTCGATGTGTATTTGACGTGTTGGTACGTATGCATGTATGTACTCGTGCCTACTGTATACCAAACACGTCTTTCTTATTCAATTTTGTAAAGCTCCATTTCTGACGGGTTCCCAAAGAGGACTCATATCCAATGCTTGCTCCCACGTTTTACATACAGCTCTTTCTGTCATCACAAATTGCTCAGCAGATTCTGCGCATAATTGTCTTATCATACATTGTATTCAACTTTTAATACGTGAAAGTATTTTTGGAGCATTTGTTTCATTTCCATTACTTTCGCTCCAGACGTGTCATTATTAACTGTTTTCGTTTTTGTTTCTTCTGGTTTTGTTTTCTGCTTTGTTTTTCCTTTGGTTTACTTGGTTTTCCTTTGTAAATTGAAATATTTACCGAATTGTCTGGATACAGATGTTCCTCCTTCCCCTACGCGTGGAAGTCCCAATGCATTTGTTTGCTGCATGCAAAGGTAAATAAAAAATGCCACTTTTTTAATGGTTGTGTAGTTGTTAGTAGTATGCACTAATCAAATAAAATTATATGTACATATAAAAAATTTAATCAAACGAAAAGAATATAAAGACGCAACCGCCGGCAGAAATTACTAAGTATTGCACATACATACATACAGTGAACAAAGAAAAAACTTGTACAGCAAACGCTCCGCTCTTCTAATCAAAATATCTCTGTTGCTTTGTAAGATTTTAAGATAAAACCAAAAGCAGTTTCAAGACAAATTAATAAGCTTTCTATAGAAATCTTTAATTTTATTAAGAAATTTATTTTAATACTAAAAAAATAACTTAACATAAAATAACACTATTTTCAAGAGCCAAAAAAAAACTTGTACACTAACTCTTCTTTCAGGAAGGAGCTATGAAATAAGGAATACACTAAAAATTAGTACTAAATGTGGCCACGTCTAGCATCTAATAGATTATTTTCATAGAATGAACTGGGTTTTTGGCAATTTTGGGAGCTATATGGTCCAATATGCCCTGGAGAGCACTTTTGAGTTAATTTTTACACATAATCTACAGCTCGCGTAATTTTTTATTCACATACGCCCACAGAATTTCATTTGTACTAAGGCCAAGGATCTAGGGAGGATGTGCCTGCAATTTTTTTCCATTGAATGGAAGCCATTCTCTTATTATTGAAGACGAAAGTTTCGGGTATTTAACTCTAACTAATCAATAGTCTCCACTTACATTTAATTTGGCAGCACGGTGAAGCATGGGGGGTGTAATATGATGGTATGGGGCCCAATGGGATCGAGTGGTGTATGAAATCCGGTTTTTATGGAACGTACAATAAATAAAATGAATTATTTAAAAATAATAAGAGATAATTTAGCACAGTTAGCTGCCAAATTAAATGTAAGTGGAGACTATTGATTAGTTAGAGTTAAATACCCGAAACTTTCGTCTTCAATAATAAGAGAATGGCTTCCATTCAATGGAAAAAAATTGCAGGCACATCCTCCCTAGATCCTTGGCCTTAGTACAAATGAAATTCTGTGGGCGTATGTGAACAAAAAATTACGCGAGCTGTAGATTATGTGTAAAAATTAACTCAAAAGTGCTCTCCAGGGCATATTGGACCATATAGCTCCCAAAATTGCCAAAAACCCAGTTCATTCTATGAAAATAATCTATTAGATGCTAGACGTGGCCACATTTAGTACTAATTTTTAGTGTATTCCTTATTTCATAGCTCCTTCCTGAAAGAAGAGTTAGTGTACAAGTTTTTTTTGGCTCTTGAAAATAGTGTTATTTTATGTTAAGTTATTTTTTTAGTATTAAAATAAATTTCTTAATAAAATTAAAGATTTCTATAGAAAGCTTATTAATTTGTCTTGAAACTGCTTTTGGTTTTATCTTAAAATCTTACAAAGCAACAGAGATATTTTGATTAGAAGAGCGGAGCGTTTGCTGTACAAGTTTTTTCTTTGTTCACTGTATGTACAACATACATACACATCAAGGAATTCTTTTAGCCATATTCCATTAGGTAAAGTAATATATTTTTTTAAATAAATCTGGGGATTGTTTATGTACATACGTACGCGTATTCATTTAATTATGTAATTAATTACTGTCAGCCGGATAAGCTGTGCCCGCAAAATTGCCAATTCGGAATTTATTTTCTAACTTCAGCTTAAATTAGACGTGACATAGCCATAACGCCATAACCGTAACCAAACCAAAATTCAATTGGTTTCTATGGTGAGAATGAGAGAGACTCGCCATAACTCTCACCATAGAAACCAATTGAATTTTGGTTTGGTTATGGCTATGACGTTATGGCTATGTCACGTCTAATTTAAGCTTTAAGCACGTCTAGATGCATTTCGTTTCTGATTTTTACTCATCAGAGGACAAAAAAAGAAATGCATGTGTTTATAGACAAATTTTTAAAATATTAAGGCGTTTCATGAGAACTCTTAAAACTGACATTTGTGCAATTGCGCAAACTTGCGAGACTTGTTTCCTGAAGCCCCATTTATATAAATTTTAAACAAACGTCAAAAAGTTCATTTAATAAAAATAAAATAAGAAAATTTCAATAAATTTTTAATTTAAAAACATATTAGGCCTTATTACGAGTGTCGTATTACGACTTCGACTCAGGCGATTTTGTACTAGACTAAAGAACATTGCCAAATTTTTTCTTTCATCTAGCACAAAATCGGCGTAGGCGTAGTCGAAATACGGCACTCGTAATTAAGCCCATTTATATATTTCTATATATATAAAAAAGTGTGTGTGTGTGTCTAAAAATATCTAAAAAAAAGCCAAAAAGGCAAAAAGTTGTTGTTTACAAAATGCACAATTGCACAGCTTAATCAAAATTATTGGGCAAACTTAACAGGTTTGTGTAAATAAATTTATGTAAAATTTTTGACATTTTATTTACCAGAGTAAAAACATTACGCTAAGAACATCCGAAGATATTGAATTTAACATTGGCAATCTTATCAAAAATATAAAACAGGCTGCTGAACATGCGACTACCTCCTACCCGCAGACTGGATTTAATAGCATTTATTCTACGGATATTGAACGACTCGTAAGTGAAAAAAGAAGAGCTAGAAGGGAATGGCAACAGCACAGATCGCCCCAACATAAAATCAGATTTAAAGAGTGCACTAAACGACTCCAAGACTTGCTTGCATTTGAAAAAACTGAATCTTTTAAAAACTATCTGGAAGGTCTTGATGCCACACCAGCATCTAATTACTCTTTGTGGCGCGCTGCTAAAAAGCTTAAAACACCTGTTGCGTTTAAACCACCTCTGCGTACATCTACAGGGCGCTACCCCCTCGACCCATAAAATTTAGAACGTGTGATGTACAAAAACTAATTGCTGAACTTAACCCGAAGAAAGCTCCGGGTATTGATGGAATTAGTAACCAGATGCTAATAAAGTTGCCTCGTATTGCAATTAGAATCCTGTTATTTATTTTTAACGCCATTTTACGACTGGAGTATTATCCAAATAGCTGGAAGCTTGCCAAAGTTAAAATGATTCCAAAGCCGGGCAAAGACCTTACCAAGGCTGAGTCATACAGGCCAATAAGTCTGCTATCAACAATGTCAAAACTTTTCGAAAAACTGCTCATGACAAAATTGTCCCCAATTCTAGTTAGTAGTGGGTGCATATCGGACCATCAATTTGGTTTTAGAAGTCAGGATAGCACCATCGAACAAACTCATAGATTGGTTCAATTTATAAGAAGAACATTTGAAGAAAAGAAGTATTGTTCTGCGCTGTTTATCGACGTTTCTCAGGCATTTGATAAAGTGTGGCATGAAGGTCTTATTTTAAAATTGAAATCATATTTACCAATAAATTTTCTGAAGCTATTAGAAAGTTATATTACTACCCGGAAGTTTACGGTTGTGGAAAGAGACTTCATGAGTGTGCCTGAATCTATATCATCCGGTGTGCCACAGGGGAGCATACTGGGGCCAGTTTTGTATTTGATTTACACTTGTGATATGCCTTTGAGCAGCAATGTCCATACATCTACATTTGCCGATGATACAGCCTGCCTTAGTATGCACGAAAACCCTCACGAGGCTTCCCGATATCTACAAGAACATATTACACAACTGGAACTATGGTTAAATTTATGGAGAATCAAAGTAAACGAGCAAAAGTGTGTCCAGGTAACATTTACCCTGCGAAGAGATACTTGTTCGTCAATTCGAATCAACAATCAAGTTGTTCTTCAACATTCGCACGTAATATACCTTGGTATACACCTTGATCGACGGCTTACATGGAAACCCCATATTGACTCAAAGCTAACACAAATGAAACTGAAATTAACTCAGATACATTGGCTGATTGGTAGAAATTCAACACTCAGTCTAGATTGTAAACTTTTAATATACAAGTCGATTTTGAAACCAATATGGTGCTACGGAATACAGTTATGGGGCACTGCTTCAGCTTCTAATGTCGAGAGAATCCAACGAAGGCAAAACAAAATTTTACGGTTAATAACATTGGCTCCATGGTATATAAAAAATTCAAATATACATCGTGATTTAAATATGCCACTAGTGACTGAAGAAATTGCAAAATACGCAGGCAAATATTTAACAAAACTCGAGTCACATCCTAATCCGCTTGCCCGTAATATTTTGAACTTTACTGGACACATCCGCCTAAAAAAGAGGGACACAAGGGCTCTTATTCATAGCACTCCAGATGGGACTTCTTGAAAATACTTTTATTTTTTTCCTTTTGGCTATCACTACTTATGTATTATATATAACTATTACTAAGCTTATGTCCGACACTGGTCGGGCCTAATTATATTTTTAGATTTAAGATTTGAATACTTATTGTTAGTTCATATATGAAGATACAATAAATTAAAATCATGCATTAATAAAAAAAAAAAAAATTTACCAGAGTGTAAAAATGCTCAATTGCACAGTTTGCGAGGCGTTTGATCATTCTCATGAAAACCCTTATTATTGATAATTAAGAGTATATTTACACACAAAAAACATTTAGTTAAAAATAAATTCTATGGGTCGTATTCAAAAAAACTTAACAAAGCTTTGCTAAGCAATGTTAAGTAAAGTTGTATTAAAAAAAAATATTATATCAAAACTCTAAAGTAAGCACCTACGTTTGTTAAGACTACTTTAAGTGGATATTTCCAAAATGTGTATTTTGTACCTCAAATATTTTTTGTTCATATAGCACATATTGATTTATGATACATCTGAAAATGAAGCCAGAAGTGTTAGCTCTTATCTTAAATTTATTATTTGTGTCATGTTATGGAAAACATCACCAAATTATCCAAATGATTCGAAATACATAGCAAAATCCATAAAAAAGATATTAAAATAAATTCAATTATACAAAAATGTTTTAGTGATGTACATACAGTCAAAACTAGAGTTTCTACGCGGGAAAAAAATCCCGGGAATACCCGGGAATTATTTTTTTGCAAGTCCCGGGAAATTTTCAACGGGAATTTTCGGGAATTTCATATATCGGTTTTTGGAATTGGCTTTTTTTACATTGCTGTTCGTTGTTTTATTACTTAAAAATACAACTCTGTAACGATGATAATATGTATAAGCATGGAAACAAATGTAATAAAGGCTTCCGAGGTGAATCCAATAACTTGAAGCGTTACGAAATATTTTCAACTTAAGAAGTCTTTATAGAAAATAGTATCTAGATTGGCAGATGTAGATGGAATTTCCATCCATGATATAACTCAAAGCATATGATTTTTTTGTTGTGCTTTTTAAATATTGGTTGTTCATGAAATCAACGAATAAAGTTGTTTTGTTTTTAATTTGAATGTTCACAGAAAAAAGGATTCACCAATTAATGTTTCCAATTAAGAATTTAATTGATTCAATTACATTTTTAATTGCATTAATTAATTTAAGTGGAAAAACTTAATTAATATTATCAAATTGCTTATAGGTGAAAATTTAATTAATTTTTTAATTGATATTACAAATATTTTAATTGATATTACAAAATTATTCATATTACTTTTTTGTGTGGTGTATATTTTTTCATAAAACTATATTTTTTATTGGCGTCATTTAATTGAATTCATATATTTTTGAAATTCCCGGGAATTCCCGGGAATAAAACATTTTACTTCTCGATTCCCGGGAATTGAAAAAGTCCGGGAAATTAGAAACCCTAGTATTACTGAGCCGTAGTACATGAAATATGAGATTTAAATTGTATGGACTGTCAACACCCAATTTTTTAACGAAACATTTATAGCCTTACATTACCGCAAATTTTAATAAAATCGCTTCCATTAAGCACTTTAGCTTTCCTTTTTTAGGGTTCCGTACACCAAAGGTGAAAAAGGAACCCTATTGTTTTCGCTACGCTGTCCGTCTGTCCGTCCGTCCGTCTGTCCGTCACAGGGTATTTTCTGGAGAACCGTAAGAGCTACGGACCAGAAATTTGGACAGAGTGTGTACACCCTTGGCCGCTACAACAACAAATACATGAGAGTTGGAAATTAAAGGGTGTGCCAAAACGAGCAACGAACAAGTAAGAGTGCTATATTCGTCTGTGCCGAATCTTATATACCCTTTACCAACGTACGTACATATATATAGTATGCAGACACATATATACATATTTGTTTTGTGAAAAAATTTATAATTTTTTTAAAGTTTCCATCTTTGGAGCTGTAATTTTAATTTTTCAAATTTCATACGCCAAACTTTTCTTTCAGAAGCATAAAATATATTCAATTTATAAAGAAAAAGAAAAAAATTTAGACCTATTTAATTTTACATAACACAAAAGCGTGAGTTTTCCAACCAACCCTGGAGTCATAATTTTGGATTTTTCTGATTATTGATACCGATCTAGTTTTTTAAAAAATACATAAAATATGTAAAGTAAACGAAGCAAAAACGAAATAAGAAAAAACTTAGTTTAATTTAATTCCTTTAATATTAAAAAATTCAGTAAAGTGCGACTTTGACTCGCGCAGTTTTTTTCAGTTTAAACGATTTTTTCAGTTTTGTCGCTTTTTTCTCATTTTGGCCTTTTTTTCTGTTTTTTTTTCATTTTGGCGATTTTTTTTCTGTTTTTTGGGGGTTTATTTTAATTTTGGCGACTTTTTTTCATTTTGGCGATTTTTTTGGCAATTCTTTTTCCATTTTGGCGATTTTTTCCTATTTTGGGATTTTTTTTCATTTTGGCGATTTTTTTTTCATTTTGGAGATTTTTTTTCTGTTTATGGGGCTTTTTTTATTTTGGAGATTTTTTTCATATTAGCGATTTTTTTTCATTTTGGCGATTTTTTTCCGTTATTTGGGGTTTTTTTTGTTTTGGCGATTTTTTTTTCATTTTGGCAATTTTTTTTATTTTGGCGATTTTTTTCTCTTTTTGGGGGTTTATTTTCATTTTGGAGATTTTTTTCCTTTTGGCGATTTTTTTAATATTTCGATTTTTTTTATTTTGGCGTTTTTTTCATTTTGGCGATTTTTTTCATTTTGGCGTTTTTTTTTTCATTTTGGCGATTTTTTTTCTGTTTTTTGGGTTTTTTTTCATTTTGGAGATTTTTTTCATTTTGGCGATTTTTTCCTTTTTGGCGATTTTTTTACAGTTTTGGGGTTTTTTTTAATTTTGGCGATTTTTTTCTGTTTTTTGGGCTTTTTTCATTTTGGAGATTTTTTGAATTTTGGCGATTTTTTTTATTTTGGCGATTTTTTCCTGTTTTTGGGTTTTTTTCATTTTGGCGATTTTTTTCATCTTGGCGACTTTTTTTAATTTTAAATTTTTTTCTTTTTTTGGGGTTTTTTTTCGTTTTGGCCATTTTTTTCGTTTTGGCGATTTTTTTTTCATTTTGGGGTTTTTTTTCATTTCGGCGATTTTCTTTCATTTTAGCGATTTTTTTTATTTTAGCAATTTTTCCGGTTATTCGCGATTTATTTTAGTCTTAGAAATTTTTTTTGTAATTTGGTGCTTTTTTTCGTTTTAGCGATTTTTTTTTTGTTTTTTGCGATTTTTTTCGGTTTGGCGATTTTATAATTTTTTGTTTTTTTAGTTTTACCGTTTTTGAAAATTTCAAGAGTTTTGCTCTTACGGTTTCCAAGATACAGCAAGTTGTCAAAATTGCATATCAAAAGTGCATTAACTGACGGAACACCCTTTAATTTAAATTTTTGGAAATTTTAGTGTTAATTTTTGAAGTCTGTATAAAAATACACTAACCTTACAAATTTCAAGTGTATATACATACATACATACAATTGTATGTATATTACATGGGATTTTAACATTTTTCGTTGCTCGTTTTGCAACACCCTTTAATTTCCAGCTCTCACGCATTTGTTGTTGTAGCGGCCAAAGGGTTACACACTGTGTCCAAATTTCAGGTCTCTAGCTCTTACGGTTCTCGAGAAAATACTAATATAGTTTTAGACATAGTTAATTTTACATGACACAAAAAGTTAAAGTTTTCCAACCCTGGAAACGTCTTTTTAAATTTTTTATATTTTTTCAATTTAAAATTCCAATTTTAGTCGTACTGAAGTGTAAAATAAGTTTTTTTATTAAAAAAAAATAAAAATTTGTTTTCGGTAGTTACTTTTATATGGCAAAATAAAGTTTAAGTTTTCCAGCTCTGCAATGGTCTGCTCGATTATGCTGAATTTCAATACCAATCTATTTTGGAAAATTTCTGACACACCAGTCCAAGAACGAAGTCTCTAGCTCTTCTGGGAGCTTCGGAAAACCGATTTCACGTACAGACAGACGGACAGACGGACATCGCTTATTCGTCTTCCCTATGCATAAGGATCCAGAATATATATATTTTATGTGTCGCTTATTGATATTATAGAAATTACAAACGGAATGACAAACCTATATATACCCTTTTACCATTTTTGTTGGTAAAGGGTATAAAAAGCAAGAACGAAATAAGCAAAAACTTAGTTTCATTTAATTCCTTTAAAACGATTTTTTCAGTTTTGTCGCTTTTTTCTCGCTTTGGCGATTTTGTCTGTTTTTGGAGATTTTTATCATTTTGGCGATTTTTTTCTGTTGTTGGGCTTTTCTTCGTTTTGGAGATTTTTCTCATTTTGACGATTTTTTCTGTTTTTTTGGGTTTTTTTCGCGATTTTTTTTGGCGCTTTTTTTTGTTTATTTTCGTTTTGGTGATTTTTTTCATTTTGGCGATTTTTTTTTTCATTTTGGCAATTTTTTTCTTTTTTTTATGTTTTTTTTCGTTTTGGTGATTTTTTTCATTTTGGCGATTTTTTTTTCATTTTGGCGATTTTTTTTCATTTTGGCGATTTTTTTCTGTTTTTTAGTTTTTTTTTCGTTTTGGCGATTTTTTTTTCTTTTTTGGCGATTTTTTTTCATTTTGGCGATTTTTTTCTGTTTTTTAGGTTTTTTTTTTCCTTTTAGCGATATTTTTCATTTTGGCGATTTTTTTTCATTTTAGCAATTTTTTCGTTTTTTTGCGATTTATTTTAGTCTTAGAAATTTTCTTTTAATTTAGTGCTTTTTTTCATTTTGGCGATTTTTTTGTTTGGGGTTTTTTTCGTTTTGGCGATTTTTTTCATTTTGGCGATTTTTTTTTCCTTTTTGGCGATTTTTTTCTGTTTTTTAGGGTTTTTTTCGTTTTGGTGATTTTTTTCATTATGGCGATTTTCATTTTGGCGATTTTCTTTCATTTTGGCGATTTTTGTTTTCATTTTAGCAATTTTTCCGTTTTTTTGCGATTTATTTTAGTCTTAGAATTTTTTTTTTAATTTTGTGCTTTTTTTCGTTTTGGCGATTTTTTCTTGTTTTTGGCGATTTTTTCAGTTTTACCGTTTTTGAAAATTTCAAGAGTTTTGCTCTTACGGTTTCCAAGATACAGCAAATTGTCAAAATTACATAGTCAAAATTGTATATATACTACATGGGATTTTAGAATTTTTCGTTGCTCGTTTTGGAACACCCTTTAATTTCCAATTATCATGTATTTGTTGTTGTAGCGGCCAAAGGTCTACATACTGTGTCCAAATTTCAGGTCTGTAGCTCTTACGGTTCTCGAGAAAATACTAATATAGTTTTAGACATAGTTAATTTTACATAACACAAAAAGTTGAAGTTTTCCAACCCTGGAAACGTCTTTTTAATTTTTTTGTATTTTTTTAATTTAAAATTCCAATTTTAGTCGTACTGAAGTGCAAAATATGTACATTTATTTAAAAAAAATAAAAATTTGTTTTCGGGAGTTACTTTTATATGGCAAAATGAAGTTTAAGTTTTCCAGCTCTGCAATCGTCTGCCCGATTTTACTGAATTTCAATACCAATCTATTTTGGAAAATTTCTGACACACCAGTCCAAGAACGAAGTCTCTAGCTCTTCTGGGAGCTTCGGAAAACCGATTTCACGTACAGACAGACGGACAGACGGACATCGCTTATTCGTCTTCCCTATGCATAAGGATCCAGAATATATATATTATATGGGTCGCTTATTGATATTATAGAAATTACAAACGGAATGACAAACCTATATATACCCTTTTACCATTTTTGTTGGTAAAGGGTATAAAAATGTTAAAATCCCATGTAATATACATACAAGTGTATGTATATGCACTTGAAATTTTTAAAGTTAGTGTATTTTTATACAGACTACAACAATTAACACTAAAATTTAAAAAATTTTAATTAGAGGGTGTACCATCAGTTAATGTAATTTTGACTATGTAATTTTGATAACTTGCTGTATCTTGGAAACCGTAAGAGCAAACTTCTTGAAATTTTCAAAAACGGTAAAACAAAAAAATCTCAAAGTTATAAAATCGCCAAACCGAAAAAAATCGCCAAAATCTAAAAAAAAATCGCCAAAACGAAAAAAGAGCACCAAATTAAAAAAAATTTCTAAATCGAAAATAAATCGCGGAAAACCGGAAAAATCGCCAAAATGAAAAAATCGTCAAAATGATAAAAATCGCCAAAATGAAAAAATCGCCAAAATTAAAAAAATCGCCAAAATTTAAAAAAATTGCCAAAATGAAAAAAAAAATTGACAAAATGAAAAAAATAGCAAAAAAAAAAACCAAAATGAAAAAATCGCAAAAATTAAAAAAAAATCGCCAAAATATAAAAAATCGCCAAAACGAGAAAAAAGCGAAAAACAATAAAAAAAATTATTTCAGCTGAAAAAACGTAACAAACACTGTATTAAAAAAAATGCTCAAAGCCCAACGTACGGAACCCTTCGTGCGCGAGTCAAAGTCGCATTTTACTGAATTTTTGACTCAAAACGAATGGAAACAAGTAAGAGTGCTATATTCGTCTGTGCCGAATCTTATATACCCTTTACCAACGTACGTACATATATATAGTATGCAGACACATACATACATATTTGTTTTGTGAAAAAATTTATAATTTTTTTAAAGTTTCCATCTTTGGAGCTGTAATTTTAATTTTTCAAATTTCATACGCCAAACTTTTCTTTCAGAAGCATAAAATATATTCAATTTATAAAGAAAAAGAAAAAAATTTAGACCTATTTAATTTTACATAACACAAAAGCGTGAGTTTTCCAACCAACCCTGGAGTCATAATTTTGGATTTTTCTGATTATTGATACCGATCTAGTTTTTTAAAAAATACATAAAATATGTAAAGTAAACGAAGCAAAAACGAAATAAGAAAAAACTTAGTTTAATTTAATTCCTTTAATATTAAAAAATTCAGTAAAGTGCGACTTTGACTCGCGCAGTTTTTTTCAGTTTAAACGATTTTTTCAGTTTTGTCGCTTTTTTCTCATTTTGGCCATTTTTTTCTGTTTTTTTTTTCATTTTGGCGATTTTTTTTCTGTTTTTTGGGGGTTTATTTTAATTTTGGCGACTTTTTTTCATTTTGGCGATTTTTTTGGCAATTCTTTTTCCATTTTGGCGATTTTTTCCTATTTTGGGATTTTTTTTCATTTTGGCGATTTTTTTTTAATTTTGGAGATTTTTTTTCTGTTTATGGGGCTTTTTTTATTTTGGAGATTTTTTTCATATTAGCGATTTTTTTTCAGTTTGGCGATTTTTTTCCGTTATTTGGGGTTTTTTTTGTTTTGGCGATTTTTTTTTCATTTTGGCAATTTTTTTTATTTTGGCGATTTTTTTCTCTTTTTGGGGGTTTATTTTCATTTTGGAGATTTTTTTCCTTTTGGCGATTTTTTTAATATTTCGATTTTTTTTATTTTGGCGTTTTTTTCATTTTGGCGATTTTTTTTTCATTTTGGCGTTTTTTTTCATTTTGGCGATTTTTTTTCTGTTTTTTGGGTTTTTTTTTCATTTTGGAGATTTTTTTCATTTTGGCGATTTTTTCCTTTTTGGCGATTTTTTTAATATTTCGATTTTTTTTATTTTGGCGTTTTTTTCATTTTGGCGATTTTTTTTTCATTTTGGCGTTTTTTTTCATTTTGGCGATTTTTTTTCTGTTTTTTGGGTTTTTTTTTCATTTTGGCGATTTTTTTTCTGTTTTTTGGGGGTTTATTTTAATTTTGGCGACTTTTTTTCATTTTGGCGATTTTTTTGGCAATTCTTTTTCCATTTTGGCGATTTTTTCCTATTTTGGGATTTTTTTTCATTTTGGCGATTTTTTTTTTCATTTTGGAGATTTTTTTTCTGTTTATGGGGCTGTTTTTATTTTGGAGATTTTTTTCATATTAGCGATTTTTTTTCATTTTGGCGATTTTTTTCCGTTATTTGGGGTTTTTTTTGTTTTGGCGATTTATTTTCATTTTGGCAATTTTTTTATTTTGGCGATTTTTTTCTCTTTTTGGGGGTTTATTTTCATTTTGGAGATTTTTTTCCTTTTGGCGATTTTTTTAATATTTCGATTTTTTTTATTTTGGCGTTTTTTTCATTTTGGCGATTTTTTTTTCATTTTGGGGTTTTTTTTAATTTTGGCGATTTTTTTTCTGTTTTTGGGGCTTTTTTCATTTTGGAGATTTTTTTAATTTTGGCGAATTTTTTTTTTTATTTTGGCGGTTTTTTCCTGTTTTTGGGTTTTTTTTCATTTTGGCGATTTTTTTCATCTTGGCGACTTTTTTCATTTTAACGATTTTTTCCTATTTTTTGGGGTTTTTTTTCGTTTTGGCCATATTTTTCGTTTTGGCGATTTTTTTTCATTTTGGGGTTTTTTTCATTTTGGCGATTTTCTTTCATCTTAGCGATTTTTTTTACTGTTTTGGGGTTTTTTTTAATTTTGGCGATTTTTTTCTGTTTTTTGGGCTTTTTTCATTTTGGAGATTTTTTGAATTTTGGCGATTTTTTTTTATTTTGGCGATTTTTTCCTGTTTTTGGGTTTTTTTCATTTTGGCGATTTTTTTCATCTTGGCGACTTTTTTTAATTTTAAATTTTTTTCTTTTTTTGGGGTTTTTTTTCGGTTTGGCCATGTTTTTCGTTTTGGCGATTTTTTTTCATTTTGGGGTTTTTTTCATTTTGGCGATTTTCTTTCATTTTAGCGTTTTTTTTTACTGTTTTGGGGTTTTTTTAATTTTGGCGATTTTTTTCTGTTTTTGGGGCTTTTTTTCATTTTGGAGATTTTTTTAATTTTGGCGACTTTTTTTTATTTTGACGATTTTTTCCTGTTTTTGGGTTTTTTTCATTTTGGCGATTTTTTTCATCTTGGCGACTTTTTTTCATTTAAAATTTTTTTTTCTTTTTTTGGGGTTTTTTTCGTTTTGGCCATTTTTTTCGTTTTGGCGATTTTTTTTTCATTTTGGGGTTTTTTTTCATTTTGGCGATTTTCTTTCATTTTAGCGATTTTTTTTATTTTAGCAATTTTTCCGGTTATTCGCGATTTATTTTAGTCTTAGAAATTTTTTTTGTAATTTGGTGCTTTTTTTCGTTTTAGCGATTTTTTTTTTGTTTTTTGCGATTTTTTTCGGTTTGGCGATTTTATAATTTTTTGTTTTTTTAGTTTTACCGTTTTTGAAAATTTCAAGAGTTTTGCTCTTACGGTTTCCAAGATACAGCAAGTTGTCAAAATTGCATATCAAAAGTGCATTAACTGACGGAACACCCTTTAATTTAAATTTTTGGAAATTTTAGTGTTAATTTTTGAAGTCTGTATAAAAATACACTAACCTTACAAATTTCAAGTGTATATACATACATACATACAATTGTATGTATATTACATGGGATTTTAACATTTTTCGTTGCTCGTTTTGCAACACCCTTTAATTTCCAGCTCTCACGCATTTGTTGTTGTAGCGGCCAAAGGGTTACACACTGTGTCCAAATTTCAGGTCTCTAGCTCTTACGGTTCTCGAGAAAATACTAATATAGTTTTAGACATAGTTAATTTTACATGACACAAAAAGTTAAAGTTTTCCAACCCTGGAAACGTCTTTTTAAATTTTTTATATTTTTTCAATTTAAAATTCCAATTTTAGTCGTACTGAAGTGTAAAATAAGTTTTTTTATTAAAAAAAATAAAAATTTGTTTTCGGTAGTTACTTTTATATGGCAAAATAAAGTTTAAGTTTTCCAGCTCTGCAATGATCTGCTCGATTATGCTGAATTTCAATACCAATCTATTTTGGAAAATTTCTGACACACCAGTCCAAGAACGAAGTCTCTAGCTCTTCTGGGAGCTTCGGAAAACCGATTTCACGTACAGACAGACGGACAGACGGACAGACGGACAGACGGACAGACGGACAGACGGACAGACGGACAGACGGACAGACGGACATCGCTTATTCGTCTTCCCTATGCATAAGGATCCAGAATATATATATTTTATGTGTCGCTTATTGATATTATAGAAATTACAAACGGAATGACAAACCTATATATACCCTTTTACCATTTTTGTTGGTAAAGGGTATAAAAATCTGGATATTTAAAAAGACTCATTTCATTCGAATAAAATAAATTGTGATAATTTTTCTTTATTCATCATATTATTTTACTTTAACCTCATAGAAATGTTTATTTGTTTTCCTTCCATGTCAGAAGCTCATATTTTTTAAAGTATGTTACTTTACTTCAAGATAATAAAAATTTATTTAATAATATAAAAAATTATTTGAATACTCGAATGAAATTCTATTCGATGTTGTACATCATAAGTAGGGCTGTCAGATATGGCGATTTCTCGCCAAACGTGGCGATTTCTCAATTTGTTTGGCGTCCAAGTGTTTGGTTTGGCGACATGGCGATTTTCCTGGCGATAAATAAATTTGTTGGCGATTTTTCTGGCGATAATTAAATTTGTTGGCGATTGCTATGGCAATTTTTAACAAAATTTAACTTCAAAATTTTTCTAGTTCATGAAAATTAGTTTGTTGAAGGAGTAGTTTAAAAAATAAATCCTACCAAAACTCATCTGCAAGAAGTCAAAACAATTTGATTTTGATGGTTTTTCTTATATTAATTATACTCATTAATAACGCATTTTTTTGGCGATTTTCTGATAAGTTTTGATACGATCATTTTATAAAAATTTATATTAATAAGTGTTATATATCAATTTGGCTGAATAGGTCGGAAAAAATTTGACAGCCCTGATCATAAGCTGTGAATTGGTTGTTGAACACGGTGGAGTTACCAGTATTTATTATTAAATTACAAAATAATTAAAGTTGTCTTTTGAATACAATTTCTTAATAAAGCAATGTTAGCCTTAAAGTGCTTGGTAACTACTATGAACTTTAAAGCTCAAATAAAATATTTTTTTGAATACGACCCTTAATTTATTCATTTTAATTATTTTTGAGTATCTCAATATACATTTTCTATTATATTGAAAATTATTGAATTAATGTCATGTGTTCTTATTTTTTAGTCGCAGCTTTTCCCTGAGTGTAGGTACAACATTTTGATAATGTTTGGTTAATTCTCGGCACGTTATATTAAGGCGTAAGTCTTCCAAGGAACACGGAAAATTAATATCAATTCTATTTTACAGCTCTTCGATACAATGCAACATTGCTTTCCTTCTGAAGTCGCCTCACGCCCAGCCATCACCAGTGGTCATATGTACATTAGAGTGACCGTTAATATTTTTATACCCTTTACCAAAACTGGAAAAGGGTATATAAAGGTTTGTCAATCCGTGTGTAATTTCCATAATATTCATACGGGACACATAAAATATATATATTCTG
Source organism: Tachina lurida (assembly GCA_944452675.1). Classification (NCBI taxonomy): domain Eukaryota; kingdom Metazoa; phylum Arthropoda; class Insecta; order Diptera; family Tachinidae; genus Tachina; species Tachina lurida. Next base: position 45,920,706 of record OX101754.1, read on the forward strand.
GGTCCTTATCAATAAGGAAGACGAATGAGCGATGTTCGTCTGTCCATTCGTACGTCCGTCCGTCTGGTGTACGTGAAATCGGTTTTCCGAAGCTCCCAGAAAAGCTAGAGACGTCGGTCTTGGATTGGTGTGTCAGAAATGGTCCAACTTGGATTGGTATTGAAAATCAGCAAAATCGAGCAGACGGTTTCAGAGCTGGAAAACTTAAACTTGATTTTGCCATATAAAAGTAACTAGATAACACAATTTTCTTAATTTTTTTGTTAAATAAACTTATTTGATATTTCAGTATGAATAAATTTTATATTGAAAATATGAAAAAAATTAAAAAAATTAAAAAAACGTTTCCAGGGTTGGGAACTTTAACTTTTTTGTTATATAAAAATAACCTACTAAAACTAATTTTTCCTTTTTATCTATAAATTTAAAATATATTAAATTCTTAAAAGAAAAAGATTGATGTAAGAAATCAGACAATTTTAAAATTATAACTCCAGGGTTGGGAAACGTACATTTTTTGTGACATATAAATTTACCTAGGGCTAATAATTATTTTTATATTTTATTTATAAATATATTTTATGTTTTGGAAAGAAAAGTTGGGTATAGAAAATTTAAAAATAATAACCACAGCTCCACAGCTGGAAAATTTAACCTTTTTAGGGTTCCGCACACCAAAGGTGAAAAGGAACCCTATTATTTTCGCTACGCTGTCCGTCTGTCATGAGAGTTAAAACTTAAAGGGTGTTCCAAAACGAGCAACGAAAAATATTAAAATCCCTTGTAATATACATACAATTGTATGTATGTACATACACTTGAAATTTGTAAGGTTAGTGTATTTTTATACAGACTACAACAATTAATACTAAAATTTTAAAAATTTGAATTAAAGGGTGTTCCATCAGTTTATGCATTTTTGACCAGGGGGCAAACCACGGCAGTCGATACGACTCGTAATTTAAAAATATTTCAATAGAGTTTATATGGAAATATTTTTAAATAACGATTCGTATCGAATGCCGTGATTTGCGCCCAGAGCTGTTAAATTTCGATTACGATTAGTAATCAATTAGATTACATTTTAAAAAGAATCGCAATGATTATATAATTGCCTTTAAAAGAATTGCTGATAAGTAATTGATTACGATTACTAATACTCGAAAAGTAATCTGAATTACTTAAAATTACTAAAAATAATCTAAAAGAATCAAAAGTAGTCAAAAAATAATCCGATTACTTCTAAGGATTACTTTTGATTATTTTTAATTTTTTATTAAGGATCAAAAGTAAACTTTGAAAGTAGTAGGATTACTTTTTGATTACTTTTGATTCTTTTTGATTATTTTTAGTAATTTTAAGTAATTCAGATTACTTTTACATTATTAGTAATCGTAATCACTATTACTAAGTACGAAACTGAATATAATCGTAATTTAATCATTACTTCACCTTTAAAGAAAAAGTAATCAAATTAGTAATCATTACGATTAGTAATCATTACTTAACAGGTATGTTTTTGACTATGCAATTTTGACAACTTGCTGTTTTTTAGGAACCGTAAGAGCAAAACTCTTGAAATTTTCAAAAACGGTTAAACTAAAAAATCAAAAAACTTTAAAATTACGAAACCGAAAAAGTCGCCAAAAAACCCCAAAAACTGAAAAAATCTACAAATGAAAAAAAATCGCCAAAATGAAAAAAATCCCCAAAAACAGAAAAAATTCGCCAAACGACACATTGAAAAAATTCCTAAAACCGAATGAACGGAAGGAACCCTTCATGCGCAAGTTAAAGTCGCACTTTACTAAACTTATTTTGATATTAAAATGTAACTAAATCAAATTAGTATTTTCCTTATTTCTTTTTTTTAGTTCACTTAACTTATTTTATATATTTTTTAAAGAACAAGATTGATATAAGGAGCCAAACAAATCCAAGATGATGGTTCGAGGGTTGGGAATAGTACACTTTTTATATGTAAAACTAATTAAATAAAGCTAGTTATTTCTTTGATAATTAAATATATTCTATATTTTACAAAGAAATAAATTAGTACTCGTATAAAAACCAGAAAAACTTAAATTATGGTTCCAGGGTTGGAAATTAAAAAAAAAAATTGGTTAAAAATATCCAAAAATAATTATTTTTTCAGTGAAACATATTTCATATTTTAGGAAGATCTCGAAGAAGTCGAAAAAAACCAAGACGTCACTTACTAAAAATTGCACTATAACAAAAAATTATAAATTTTATCACAAAACAAATATGTATGAATGTACTTATGTATGCATATGTATACTACATATACATACGTTGGTAAAGGGTATATAAGATTCGGGACAGCGGAATATAGCACTCTTACTTGTTTTTCTTATATTCTCTCCCCCAAATCGGTTCAGTTTTATGTAAAAAAAATTCAAAAAAAATTTCATAGCAATAAATGTGTTTTAGGGGGTGCGTCATCCCCTCAAAGTTGGCCTTCAAGCCCATTTGGCAATGTAACTTTTTGCACATGACTATCTTTTTAATATTTTAGCTCTTCTAGTCAAAAGGGATATTTCACTTTTAATTATGTGTGTTCTCTCAATCAATTTGTTGGTGTTTTAAGGAAAATCGCTTTTGAAGTGACTTTAACTTTTGTTAATTTATCGAAATTCAACTCTTATGATGATGGCCTTCCACCTTCCGGCTAACATAGTTCACAGCACAGAGGATCTACATATACAGAGATGTCACGAGACGGAAAAAAATTTTTGTTTTCGGATTTCTCGCTCACTCTGCCACTGCGTCTTCTTTAAACTTTCTTTCGTGGTGGAATTTTTTAGCTTATTTTCATTTTATACTTTTTACCTCATTCGCTTGGCACTTTTTGTAAATAAATGGTAAAAATTAAAATTTTTTTATGAAAACGCTTCAAATGAAATCTGCAATCATTTTAAAACAATTTTGAATTGCCTTTTTATTAGTAATATGCTTTTCGCTTTTTGTTTCTTAATTCAACACAACAAATTCTTTCATTTAATTTTGTTAAATTGTTTACTTGTTCAAATGTTTTTCATTTTACACTTTGTGGTCTCATTCGCTAAGTGTTTTTTCTAAATAAAAGGTAAAAATTAAAATTTTTCAATGAAAATACTTAAAGTTAAATCAGGAATCATTTGCAAACAAATTTTAATCACTTTTTATTACCAATAATCTTTTTCACATTCTGTTTTTTTGATTCAATGCAAAAAATTCTTTAACCCTTTCAGAAATTACATAAAAAAATTGAGATAAAAATCTTAAAATTTCAACGTAAGCAAACTTGAGGCTACTGATTAAGAATATGAAGTAAAATTTTAGGTAAATTGTCTCACCTGGCTGCCAGGTGATTTTCAATATATTGGACAAAGTTACTTAGTGGAAATATTTCTTATGAATAATTTTTAAGACAATGAGTGTAATTAAATGAGACAAATGTAATAGAAATATTTTTTTTGTGTGAAAATTTAAAAAGCAATTACTTTTGCGTTTTACACAGAGATAAACGTTACATTTTTTGCAAACTATAAATTTTTTTTCGAGAAACCGTCCATTTTGCAGCGACCAGAGTTTGAATTTTCTAAAAATTCTGGTAAGTGGTTGTGACTTGTGGACATGAAGAAGTCCGGAATGGCTGCCTTTATTAGGTATATCAATATCATTACCCGTTGATTGCAATTTAACTAGGATATTGGCTACATCAGCACGAAAATTTAGAGAATCTAATATATCCTTTTGTGGAACTCCATTTACTTCGCAAGCTTTTTTATACTCCATCCAGGAAGTAGTGAGCGCCAAATCAACAAAATGCATTATTACTCGCACAGTCCATTTTGAAGTACGAATGTTGATTCTATAGTACTATAGCGTTTGATCTAGGAGGTCCGCTCCACCCATATTTGCGTTTTATAAGCGCACAAACTTCGGGACAATTTATATATATATTGATATTTTCTAGTCCCACCTTTTCGCCATATCTGAAGAACCAACTCATAAAAAGCTCGAAACTAGGTTTACTATTTTGTTGTCAAACCACCTTATAAATATCACTTTTCCGAAGCAGAACCTCGTCCACGCTTACTCAAAACTTTTTGATCCGGCTTTTGAATCGATTGCTCCAAACAGTTCCTGCTGCATAATTACCTTATCCAGTAGAATTGCAAATAATTGAAAGGAAGAAATGTAGTTATCAAAATATAATTTATGACCCAAAATTTCCACTGTTATACGCTTGGCCAATTGTACGACAACTGCTGTCCCACTTCTCACGATTTTAACTAATATTTGGCCGAGTGGTGTTGTTGAATCTTGGTAAATAATGAAATCATAGGGCATACCACTTTTCCCGCATACAAAAAAAAAATACTGATACCCCATGGAAATGGTTTGGCCTTGATATACTGTAGGCCAGTAAATTTTCCTTTGAATGGGATTAGTTACTCGTCAATGCAAAGATTTTCCACCAAATGCAGTTGGTGAAGCCGAAAACCCACCTGTTTATTTACGGGTCTAGCTTTGTACATTCCATCCTGTTTCGTAGTAAAAAAAGCAATTGGCTGTCATATTTTCATAAAACAAGGACATTCTCCAACGTTTATTAAAGTACATAAGAACTGGGGGGGGGGGAATTTTAAACAACTCATCATAATATGAAGACCGAAAAAGATACGCATTTCATCTGCGTTGGATTGTTTCAGAGATGAATTGTCTTGCTAAACGATATATATAGATTCGTGAAATATTTCTAGAAATATTGAAAAAGCTTTTCTAAAACATTATTATCCTTAGGCAGAACAAAGGCGACAAATTTTTGATTTCGCACAAGCCTATTTTGTTTTGGAGTAAATTGGATTTTTGTGTTTTTAAGATCATAGCCAGGATTTGGTGAAACTAAGTCTACCAAGTAGCTGACTTCAATTCCTAGAGTCGTAAGTTCCATTTCCGAAGGATTGGGCACCTCAATCTCATTTAAACTTCTTCATCTTAAATTTCTTCTATCAAGGCTTCGTGGCAAGTAAGTTGGTCAACCTCATAATCTTCTTCTACATCGCTTAGATCTGAAGTGTCTTCTAAATGTTTCAAGACTTCCTCTTCACTTAGTTGTCGTTTTGACGCCATTTCCTTGCAAATTCCAAAAACAACACCCACAAAGTAAATTTGTCCAATATATGGACGAACAATTAAATAGGTCTAATGGCTACAATATTATAAAAATTGTTGAAATCAGTACAAAAATAGCTTAACAACTATTCAATTAATGCTTAAAAATTTTTTTAAAGCTTATAATAATGTAATTAACACATTGGGTCTAATGCATAAAACCTGAGCATGTGCTTCGATTAAAAAATTTTGAGCAAAAGGTAATTTTTGTATGCATAAAAATATTTACTGTAGCTCTAGGTGGTATACTTGTGCTCATTGCTTGAGATCATACTCAGCAGACTTAACTTGAGTGAAAGCTCAGTGTTTATGCATTAAGGGCGGGGCACAATGAATCCGTCATACGTTAAACTTCGCCTTTTTCAACTGACATTAACGCAATGACGGAGAAGGTTGGCATAATGAGTACTTTATTGACGGAAGTATTCGAACAGTTTCTATAGGTCGATTCTCAATTTTATTTATTAAATTCAACTTTTTGTATTTATTTCGTTTATTTACTTTGTTTTATTTTATTTTAGCTGCCACGAAACACAAAAATTTAAATCAGAACATACCAAAAAACCAACCAATATCCCTGAAACTACTCAAGGTACGTAAAAAGTTAAAACTTGACCAAATTTTGTACTTTGCGTTGACGGACACGTACTGAATGTAACCGACCTCATAATAAGCCATGCATTTCAATTTAGCTGTTAGTTGAAAAAGGCGAAGTTTAACGCATGACGGATTCATTGTGCCTCGGCCTATAGACCCATTAAATTAGCATTGAATATTACAATGTCCGACAGCGCTAGTGCAGTTATAAAAATAACTTACAGCCAGCGTTGCCACAACCAAAGTATTTTTGTAACCAAAATATGAAAAAATGTAACCAAAGGCGAAAAAAGTAACCAAAATTTTTATGTATTTAATATACTGACTATTTGCACTTCAGATGAGAAAGTAATCAAAGGATTGTTTTTCGGACGTTTTAAATTTGTAATTCAGTTTCATAATTGTATTGAGGCTTATTTTCGATTTTATCGTTAGCGACAAAGTAATAGAAAATAGCCTTTTTATTTAAATTAAAATTTTCAATTTTGATAACTTTTCAGATACGGGCTGTAAAATTTTATCGTAAGCGACAATTTACGTAAGTATGTAAAACAAATTTGAATATTATAAAAAAAACCTTCTCCTGAAAACTCGAATTTTTGTCGCTTAAGATTAAATCGAAAATAAGGCTACATATGTGTTATAATTATCTATCAAATAATACACAATAACAAAAAAATAAGTTGTAACAATAATAAAATGTAATTTTATTGCATTCGTTACCTAGGGTTTACACGTGCAGGTGCAAGTTCGAAAAACTCAATACACTCAAACTCTTTTACTAACACATCTACACTTTCGGCACTTGTAGTCTACTTCCAACTCAACTGCCAAGGAATTTTACAAGACAGTGACCTGCTGAACTTGTAGCAAGTAAATGGAGAGTTAGCTAACAGAGTTGCCCCATTAATACTTTAGCACAAATTATCTGGATTTCAGTGTAATGTTACATGAGGTTTTACTCATTTTAAATACATTTAAAAGCTAATTTAATACTTTTTTTTCTTAAATATTCATAAATCAAGCAGTTAATTAATTTTTTAGGCATAAACAACATTGAAACAATACGAATAAAGTTCTATACTATCTGATTCCCTTAAAATTAAACTTTTTTGTTATGGACAACTCTGCACTAAAAGGTAAACATGCAAGTTGCAAGACAGTCGGCCTTTTGTGGGAAACTTTCGTTGATAGTACATACATAGAGCTTGCATGCAAGGTACTTGCATGTGTAAACGCAGGGTTATCCAATCACATGAATGTATAGATAAAATATTAAAATATACATATGCATTATAGGGTTGGTATTAAAACCCAGCTTCCTGCATTTAGTTTTGATTTAACTTAGTTACTAAAATATCCTCCAGAAGCCAATGAGCTGTCTGGCAATAAATTCATTTGTATGTTTGGAAACTTTGTCTCAAAATATTTCATACATACAATTTCTTCTTCTTTATCATGTACTAAATTTGGAAACCACATCCACATTTTTTTTAGCTACGAAAAATGTGGTAGTGCATCACGATATTCAAATTTAAATACCATATAAAAATGGTTATTTTTGTGTAAAAAAAAGTAACCAAAATGGAAAAAAAAGTGCACAAGTACACATTAGAAAAAAAGTAACCAATTTTGGTTAAAAGTAACCAAAACGGCAACGCTGCTTACAGCCTGTTTTTAGGACGCGACTCGTTGATAATAATCGCTAGCAAATTAGCGTTTTTTTTGGGTTTTAAAACGCGACTGTTGACGTTTTTCACTAAATGACGTAACAACTGTCAATTTATTTTGGTTTTTCCAGGAGGTAGCAGCTTTCTTAATAATGTATTTTTTTACTTGCTAAACGCAACAACATGCAAGCACTTACATAAAATTTAATTTAATTTAAGAAAAACCACACTTTTTATTTTTCAATTAGCACAATTTTAAAATACAATTGAAATTTTTAAAACAAATGAATTTTTAATGCTTATTCTCTTATTTACTCTAGTCAGCTGTATTTTTTTTTTTGGCGCCAGAATAGGGTTACCTTTTTATTAATTTGCATACATAATTTTGTATGAAAAAAGAAAAACAAAAATTACTTTTTTGAATACGTTGGCAACATGACATTTTAACACAGAGTTGATATATACGTGATGCAACGTAAGTCGCACGACAAAATCGCGTCGTGCTGATCGCGTTTCAATTGTGTCGTCTGCTAAAAACAGGCTGTTAACTTAACAAGAATCAATGAAAAATTATATGTTTCAATAACATGTGTTTACAATATACTATACACTCGTTTTATAACGGTATTCACTGTAGATATTTGTTTATTTATATTCAAGATACGAGACTTCAAAAAGAGAAAGAAATATGTCCAATATATTGGACGGAATGTCTGAAAGGGTTAATTTAATTTTGTAAATGTGTATGTATGTATGTATGTCTGAATACGTGTTTATTTCACAAAATACAGTGGTGTAATCATCGCTTTCGATAACGAACTGAATCGATCACGTTTTTTCAGTTTGAGATTATGCCATTGGATATCGAACCATATTAATACATTGTTCGATAGCGAATGCCATAATCTCAAACTGAAAAACGTGATCGACTCAGCTCGTTATCGAAAGCGACGATTAGGCCCCAGATTTTCTCTTGTTTGTTTTGATTATTTTGGTAACACTTAATAATATATACTACTGAAACTGCGCCACAAATGATTTTTAGCTTTTTTCATAAGTCACTTTCTACAACTCTTGTCTACTTTGTGGTTCACAGAGTGGTTTGCCTTCCTATAACAAAAATGTGTCAGTCACTCCCCTAGAATTGAAGATAATGTAAAAACAATTCCAAAAATATATTTTTTATTCTTTTGCCACGCCTACAAATACCACCCTTTTAGTATTTTGTATACCGAAGTACATGGCTCTGTGAGGGCTTCATTTATGTCGTAAATAACTTTTTACTATCACTTCATTTTCTAGTCATGACTTTTAAAACTCGGTTCGTACTCACCCTAATGCTACATATTTTTGAACGAAAGTCATGACTGGAATATGATGTTTTAGAAAAAAAGTACAGAGTCATGAACACAGGTATACAAAACGTTATGATTGTACTAAAAATGGCGACACAGTGAATAAAATACTAAAAGGCCGGTATCTGTAGGCGTGGAAAAAAATATATTTTTGGAATTATTTTTAAGTTATCATTAATGCTAGGGGTGACTGGCACAACTTTTTTTCGAACCAATCTAATAGTTAATTTATTTTTAACGTGTAGACTATTTAATCCAATTTTAAAAAATGTTATGAATTTTGTTTGATATTGAAAACAAAAACAAATTTTCTTCTATAAATTTGTCTGTTTGTTTTCAATATACATAAATAAGCGATAAAAATTTTCTTGGGAGTATACTGTGGCTAGTTTTGTATTTGATTTATACTTGTGATATGCCTTTGAGCAGTAATATCCACACATCCACATTTGCCGGTGATACAGCCCGCCTTAGTATGCACGAAAACCTTCATGAGGCTTCCCGATATCTTCAGGAACATATTACCCAGCTGGAACTATGATTAAACCTATGGCAAATAAAGGTAAACGAACAGAAGTGTGCTCAGGTAATATTTACCCTACGAAAAGATACTTGTTCCCCCATTAGAATCAACAATCAAATTCTTCCTCAACATTCACATGTGAAATACCTTGGTATACACCTTGATCGACGGCTTACTTGGAAACACCACATTGACTCTAAGTTAACACAAATGAAACTAAAATTAACTCAGGTACATTGGATGATTGGTAGAAATTCATCCTTCGGTATAGATTGAAAACTTTTGATATACAAGTCGCTTTTGAAACCTATATGGTGCTATGGAAATCAATTATGAGGCACTGCTTCAGCTTCCAATGTCGAGAGAATCCAACGAAGGCAAAACAAAATTTTACGGTTAATAACATCGGCTCCATGGTATATAAAAAATTCAAATATACATCGTGATTTAAATATTCCACTATTGATTGAAGAAATTGCAAAATACGCAGGTGAATATTTAACAAAACATCCTAATCCGCTTGCTCGTAATATTTTGAACTTTACTGGACACATCAGCCTAAAAAAGAGGGATACAAGGGCTCTTATACTCAACACTCCAGATAGGATTGTTTGAAAATACTTTTTTTTTCTCTTTGATTATCACTACTTATGTATTATTAATAAATCACTAAGTTTATATCCGACACTGGTCGGACTTAATTAATTATATTTTAGATTCAAGATTTGAATACTTATTGTTAGTTCATATATGAAGATACAATAAATAAAAAACATATATTAATAAAAAAAAATAAAAATTTCTTATCGAGATCGTGGGCTGTAAATAGTGCCACAAACTGGAATTAATTGAGCTGTATCCACCTGAAAATAGACGGCTATCATTGTTAGAGCCCTGCAGGAAATGGGACTGACACAAGACTAGTCTCGTGACCGGTCCCCAAGTGATAGGGACCAGTCCGAGTTCTAACACTTCCTATGAAGCGGACCAGTCACTTTTAAATGGGGATGGCCTAGGATGGGGTTAATTGATACTTTGTATGCAACCTTGTGACTTGTCACTGAACTATCCCATAGGAACCTATTCGATGTATAATAATATAAATATAAATTATTTATAAATGTAACTTCGACATTTAACTGTAACAATTAACGCGTATAAATTTTTTTATTGTTACAAATGCAATGACATTTTATTTTTAATCTGAAAATTTTTTGAGATTCGAACCGACAACCTCGTGCATGACAGGCTGGCACACTACCCACTCGACCACAGGGCCACTCATATTTCAAAAGTATAAATACCAGTTAAGCTTATGTTAATATTTAAGTATAGTTACGGGACTGTTTCAAAAGTCACATTGAAGGGAGCAATTAACATTACGTTTACACTATTTGATAAGTCCTTGTTAAGGTTTTTTAAATAAAACACAAAATATTTTTTTACAAAATATTAAAAAATTAAGTTTAATTTAATTTAAGTTTCAAAACAAGAATGAATAAAATAAAAATGAAAATTTTATGACATGAATAAAAATAATTCAATTCAAAACAAGAATGAATAAAATAAAAATGAAAATTTTATGACATGAATAAAAATAATTATTATTGATGAAGTGGGTTATCCGCAAGTGTCTCCAACATCTCTTCTTTTTAAAGTTAATCGGATATTCCAAATCTGTTAGGGGGCTTGCGATTTCGTTTTGGTCTTAAATGCATGATGGGAGGTTCAGCCATAGGAGTGCTGAATGCAAACGAAGTGCTTGACTGATTATCGGGAGTGCATGGTGGAGTATTTTGTAAAATTCTTCGCTCAGGACTTAATGTAGGTAAATTATTTTCTGCTTGTTGTTGCTGATGCGATTGATTTATAATACTGGGTTTAATTCCAAATAACTCCAACAAAAGTTGTATTGAGTCTGACTGACATACATTGTTAGTATCGTATCGTCTTTTAAGTTGGTTAGCATGAGACCTAATCATTTTTGTTTTATTATCAAAAATGTAAACATTATAGTTAACGTTTCCAACTTTTTCGACTACAGAACCTAGAATCCATACCATTTTATTATTTTTATGTACTTGAGCGTAAATAAGATCTTTCGGTTCAAAACTTCTGTCCTTGGCTCCATGTTTAAAATTGTATTGTTTTTCCATTTTAATATCACGTTGTAATGGTAAAATTGAATGTTGAGGCTTTAGTAAGTCTAATGTTGTCTTAATTTTACGTAAAAGAAATAATTCTGCAGGAGACTTAAAATTGTCTCTTGGAGTGGAGCGATACGTTTGAAGGAATACTTGGAGTATTTCGTGACTATTTCCCTCATCCTTAAGTTTTTGTAAGGCTTGTTTAAGCGTTCTTACAAATCTTTCTGCTTGACCATTTGATTGTGGATGGTAAGGTGCAGTCTTAATATGATTGATTCCACGCAGTTTGACAAATTGTTTAAACTGCTCACTGACAAATTGCGTACCATTGTCTGAGACTATTGTATCACAGTCTCCATATCTTGAAAACATTTCTGAAAGTTTTGATATAACTGTTGAAGACGTTATGTTTGAGACTTGATATATTTCAGGCCACTTTGAGTAGGCGTCTATTATTACAAAATAATATTGCGAATTGCATGGTCCTGCTATATCAATATGCAAACGCTCCATTGGTTTTGATGCCAACGGCCATGACTATAATGTATGCTTCGTGGGTGCTGTTGCTGCAACTGCACATTTATGACAGCTTCTTACATAAAATGCAATGTCATCATCTATTCCTGGCCAGTAAACGTGACTCCTTGCCAATGCTTTCATACGTTCTTTTCCAGGATGACCACGATGCAACTGTTTTGTTATCATGTTTCTTAGACAATTTGGTATAACGATTCTGTCATTATACATTAAACAACCTTTAATTTCACATAAACTTTCCCGTCTGGAATAAAATTGTGTAAGTTCTGCATTCCGATTTGATTTCCAGCCATGTTTGAGTGAATGAATGACTGATTGAAATACCGAACATTTCTGTGTTGCTTGTTTTACCATGTTGAAAGAGTAGTAGTGGAATCCCACTTCTGGCGCCGATTAAAATTGTGAAATTTGGGTAATTAAAATTTGAAATTTGAGAATTTCAGTACAAAATTTTAAAATTTGGGTAATTAAAATTTTAAAATTTTAAAATTCTTGGAAATTTGTGAAATTTGATACCCTACGAGGGTGGATCAATAAGTCCGTCCAACTTTTTGTTTACATAAGGAATTTTTTGTTTACATAAGGAGTTTTTTTTGTTTACATTAACTTTGTGTGAACGGGTGATTTTTTTTGAGGTTACCTTAATATAGAAAGGGCCTAACTCATTATTTTTTTTTTTTGTGGGGTGGATTAAGGGGTTTCATAAGATTAAGATTTCATAAGTATATATGCCGACGGGAAAATCATGAAATGATTTTTCTTAATACCAACGGGAAAATCATGCAATGATTTTTCCTAATACTAATGGGTGTGAAATAGTGAAAATTTATTTTTCTTAGTGCCTACGGCAATACATGATTTTCCTAATGCCTACGGCAATATATGAATATTTTTCCTAATGCCTACGGCAATATATGTTTATTTTTCCTAATGCCTACGGCAATATATGAATATTTTTCCTAATGCCTACGGCAATATATGTTTATTTTTCCTAATGCCTACGGCAAAACATGATTATTATTTTCTAATACCAAAGGGAAAATTGCCAGTGTTGCCAGACTGTAGAAATTTGTTATCGTAATACTATATCAGTAATATCAGAGAAAATATTTATTTATGTGTTCACATGTATGTGAACACCCATACTTGTGTTCACATGTATGTGAACACCCATACTTGTGTGTGGGGGGTCCAGCTTGATAGTCGCGGGTAATTTAATATTTTGTGTGTTTGTTTAAGAAATATGTATGTATGTATGTATGTATGTGTATGTATGTATGTATGTATGTATGTGTATGTATGTATGTATGTATGTATGTATGTATGTATGTATGTATGTATGTATGTATGTGTGTATATGTATGTGTGTATATGTATGGATGTATGTGTATGTATGTATGTATGTGTACATGTATGAATGTGTGATCGTGGGTATTTGTGCGTGGAATATTTTGTAGAATACATATATATTTTGCAAGGTAATCATTTTCTTTGTCTACGATTATTTAAAAGCAGCAAACTAAGTACAGTCAGCAGCAGAGAAACAAAAAGTAAAATTTTTGGATGCTGCAAGGATACTGCTTCTAATTTTAGTATAAATACGCCAACATTTCTAACCAACATATCAGTACGTTATTGTATTTACAAGAAGTATCATCAGCAATTGTGTTAAAGTGAAATAATAATAAAATAATTAAAAATGAGTTCATCAGGTTATCAGTGTAATACATGTAATAAGGTATACAAATACCAAAAGTCCTTTTTGGAGCATGTTAAAAACCATAGTGTACAGAATCAAGTGGTCGTAAGCCGGGGCATAAATCCAGAGCTACCGCAGACATCTCTTCAAAATCACCAAAATCCATCATCATCATTTATTCATCAACAATATCCTTCTCTTCAGTATCCTCAATATCAGTTACCATTAAATTTTCAACAATACGGTATGCCATGGAATAATCAGTTTTTGGGATACAATTATAATCCCAATGTGATGCAATGGCAGCCTCTTAATTATCATCAACAAGAGTACCAGCATCAACAACAAGATCATCAACATCAAGCTCAACAACAACAACAACAACAAGCTCAACAACAACAACAAGCTCAACAACAGGGTGTGGGTATCCTTGGAGGTAATTTATTCGACGATGCTATGGACATAAGCTTACCGGAAAGTGATGGAGAAGTAGAAGAAAGAAGAGAAAAAACTCTGCCAACTCCAATGAATACTTCGCATGCTAAAACAGATGAAGTAGAAGCGAATGTGCGATATTATAAAATATCTAAAGCATTCAAAAACCATATTGCCACTTATGCAATTTTAAACAAAAAAGACCAACTTCTGTTGGAAGAATTTGTTGAAGAAAATAAAAATGTTTTTATGGAGCGACTTCAAGTGAATTTAAGTAAGCATTCAATAATTAAATTTCATGTGAGTATTGTGGCGGAGTATATAAAAATTGTTGGAGAAGAATTGGAGTTGTGCATAATATCACATGTAGCCAAAATGAGTTTGCTGACGAGGGCAGATAGCATTGAAGAATTATTCCGTAAGCAGGTTGAGGAGATTTCAACCAAAATGTCCGAATTTGAAGAGCGAGATTCTGGTTGGACTTTGTCACGCATAGTCCGAGCAGAAATCAACATCAACAAATCTTCGCTCGTCAAAGGATCGAACTGGATATCCACACCTCAAAAATTAGCGATAAAAAAAGCTTGCATCAATATACAAAACGATGATGAATTTTGTTTCAAGTGGTGTATGATTGCTGCCATGGATACAACCCAATACAATCAAGAACGTTGCAGTTCTTATAATATTCAAGACATTGCTGCAGAGACGATTGTTACGCGAAATGGTGTAGCGCTAAATTTCAAAAATTTAAGCTTCCCATTAGGATTAAACAAAATAAAAGAGTTTGAGGTGAACAATCCAGCAATAAGTATTAACGTATTCGGCTATGATGAGGGAGCCAATCAGATTATTGGTCCTTATTATGTCACCAAGGACGAAAAAATTAGCCATGTAAACTTGTTGCTTTTGGAAAATGGTGAAGTTCATCACTACATTTTGATAAAGAACATATCAAGGTAAGTTAAAAAATTATACAAAACTTTAATTTAATAATACATATACTTGTTTTATATATTTTATAATATATACGTTTTACTTATAAACTTTTATTTTATTTCTTATCATTCACAGACTTTTGACGAATCAGATAACCACCGATAGGCACAAACTACACTTCTGCAATAGCTGTCTCCAATATACTCATACGGACACCATCATGAATACTCATAAGGAGGAATGTGGGAAGATAGTCACAACTATGCCATCAGGTGAGGATGCCATTCTTAGTTTTAAGGGACATCAACGAAAAATGGATGTCCCGTTTGTTATTTACGCGGATTTCGAATGCGTATTAGAGGATATAAGTAATAGTGTAAGTAGTAAAACAAATTTAATAAAAAAGCACACACCTTGTGCCTTTAGTTATTTTATTAAGTGTCTCCATAGTAATAATTTAGATAAGCTTAGAATATATACGGGGGAAGATGCCTCCAAAAAATTTGTAGAATATTTAATTAAGGATTGTGAAGATATATATAATAACTATTTAGTTAACAATAGACAAATGGATACTTTATCCCCTTCAGATACTTATAATTTTTATAGTGCGGTGAATTGCCATATTTGCCAAAAATTTTTAGGCAAAGATCGTGTTAGAGATCACTGCCACATTAGTGGCAAATTTAGAGGCGCAGCCCACAATAAATGTAATTTAAATTACCAAATTCCCAAATTTATACCAGTTTACTTCCACAATTATTCAAATTATGACTCACATCTTTTCATTAAAGAATTAGGTGAAATTTCACTGCAACTGAAAGTACTCCCTCTCAATAAGGAACTTTATATATCCCTCTCCCAATTCACAGAAATGAGTGATGGCCATAAGCTTGAAATAAGATTTCTTGATACTATACGCTTTATGGCTGAGAGTTTGGAATCATTAGCCTGCAATTTGTCGGATAATGATTTCAGCACTATAAGGTCCTTATTTCAATCAGAAAAAGAATTTCAGCTTATTAAGAAAAAAGGTATTTTCCCATATGAGTACCTAAATTCATTCGAAAAATTAGATGAATGCCAGCTGCCTTCACGCAGTGATTTTTTTAATAAGTTGAATAATAAAGAGTGTTCTTTAGAGGAATACTCACATGCTGTAGAGGTATGGAATACTTTTGGTTGTGAAACAATGAAAGATTACATGGAACTTTACTTAAAAACAGACGTCCTCTTACTGACAGATATTTTCGAGAACTTTAGAAAAGTTTGTAAGGGTATTTATGAGCTCGATCCTTGCCAGTATTATACAGCACCTGGCCTTTCCTGGGATGCAATGCTCAAATATACAAAAATTGAGTTAGAATTATTGACAGACATAGACATGTACAATTTTATGAAAAAAGGTATACGTGGGGGGATAGTACAGTGTAGTCAAAGATATTCGAAAGCAAATAATAAATATTTGCAAGATTTCGACAAAGAAAAGCCCTCAGAATTTCTCGTCTATTTAGACGCTAACAATTTGTATGGATGGGCGATGTCGGAATATCTTCCTCATGGTGGGTTCAGATGGTTATCACAAGACGAGTTGAATCTGGATCCAAACAGCATAGCTGATAATGGAACAGACGGTTATATATATGAGGTTACGTTGGATTATCCCTCTCATTTACACGACTTGCATAATGATCTTCCTTTTTGCGCTGAAAATAAGAAACCAATGCAAGCGAAGTATAGCAAGTTGATAACCGATTTCTCTACAAAGCAATCATATGTGATACACTTTAGAGTTCTCAAACAGTGCTTAGAATATGGCTTAGTTTTAAAGAAAACTCATCGTATTCTAGCATTTAAACAATCTCCATGGTTAAAAGGCTATATTGACCTAAATACCAGACATAGAGCCACTGCTAAAAATGCTTTTGAAAAAAATTTTTTCAAACTACTTAATAATGCAGTGTATGGTAAAACCATGGAAAATGTGGACAAGAGGAGAGATGTTAAAATTGTTAATAATTGGGAGAAAACGAATCGGAATCATTTGGGTGCCCAAGATTGGATATCAAAACCAAATTTTCATAGTTTATCTATATTTTCCGAAGATCTTGTAGCAATCGAAATGACTAGAGTCAAAACCTGCTACAATAAACCAATTTACTTAGGATTTTGTGTACTCGAGCTGTCAAAATGGAAAATGTATAATTTCCATTACGGGTACATGCAACCTAAGTTTAAGACAAACCTCTCATTAAACTATATGGATACTGACTCTTTTATATATTCAATAAAGACTGATGACTTTTACGCTGACATAAAAAATGACATTCATGAACAATTTGACACATCGGACTATCCTACAGACAATATTTATAATTTCCCAATAGTAAATAAAAAAGTAATTGGTATGATGAAGGATGAAAATTGCGGTAAGATAATGACAGAGTTTGTTGGGCTGCGCTCAAAAATGTATTCATTTAGCGTAGAAAACCAAGATGATATTAAAAAATCGAAGGGGGTAAAGAGAGCCATATTAGATAAATATAGTTTAGCTACATATAAGAATTGCCTATTTAATAAGATTAATGTGTATGATAGTATGTTAACATTTAAATCTAAACTACATCAATTATATACTAGTGAACTAAATAAGGTAGTATTAAGCTATGGAGATGATAAGAGAAAAATTAGATCAAATAATATAAACACTTATGCATGGTATCATTTTCGTATTAAGGAAACTAACCCTGAATACGAACTTGACATGTTGCTAGATGAGATTGCTAAAATGCAAGAAAATCTTAGTTAATTTTTAAATTGTATATAAAATCCTATTTATTAAGAAAAAATATTGTATTTGTATCCTATTTATTAAGAAAAATTGTTGTATATAAAATCCTATTTATTAAGAAAAAATATTGTATTTGTATCCTATTTATTAAGAAAAATTGTTGTATATAAAATCTTATTTAATAAGAAAAATTATTTTATTGTTGTTAAAATGAATGTAAAAAAGTCTAAGAAATATTATTGTATTTAAATCCTATTTATTAAGAAAAGTTATTGTAAATAAACTATTGAAAAAAGAATGGAAAATGTGAGTGGTTTTTTTATTTCTTTATTGGCTTTACTTCGTTGGATCAAAAAAATTTGTGTTTTTGCTTATTTACAAATTCTTATTTTCATGTCGTTTAAACATGCACAGTCTTGTTTTCAGGTTACTTAAACATGCACAGTCTTGTTTTCTTTGAGAGGTTCTGCACAAGAGAAATTGAATTTCACAATATTATGAAATTCAATTAGATATTTTCATAAAGAGAAATAATTTAGATAATCGGATAAATCCTCATATTTTTCACTACATACAAGTTTATGTTATTTTATATTCGAGCAGATGATTCCTAGTTTTCCTTTAGAAAAAAATAATACAAATCAAGGAATATTTTTATAATTCAATTTTATTTTATTATTTATACAATTTTATTTCATTTTTATTTAATTTATTTATAATGATGGAAACATTTCGTAATAGCCAATTATTAGATGTTCTAGTATATTTTTTCTTAAAAAATATATGGTACATCTGCAAGTATCAGGTCCCTCCTCACACTCAGGATGATACCAAGGACAGCTGGGGAAGTGTCCTTCAGTGTTGTCTTCATCTTCCATGACACCATATTCTTCGTTCTCATCCAGCATATTTTGGAAACATTTTATCATCTCCCAATGATCAAAAAGCCTGAAGCTTTCAAAATCTCTTATAAATTGATTAAGAGTACGTCTAATTTGACTCATTTTATTTGCTGATGAATGAATGATGATGAATGTTGGAAGGTTCCTTTAAGACTAATTTGTTCTGTAAATTTTTAAAATATCTATATGTTCTTTAAAATATCTATACTATCATCTCTATGTCGTATTTCTTTTTAGCACTCTATCTCTCTCTAACCCTTTTCTCTCTATTCCATATTTCTTTTTTACTACTCTATCTCTCTCTAACCGTTTTCTCTCTATAACTATCTCTTTCTGTCTATCACTATCCCCCACTTATTCACTATTTCACCACAATTATTTTCGATTAGCCTTTTTGAAGTCATCATCGCTACTTTTAAGATTATTTCCAGTTAAACATTCAGAGTGACAAGAAGTATCTAAATAAAATATAAAAAATAAAAAAATGGACTCCACAACAAATCTAATTGCAAAATTTAATGCTCTAAATAACAAAACTTTAATCCACGTAAAGGAGCTTGATTCTTCAACGAAATATACTATTAGAAATGTGTTACGTGTAACAACTAAATATGGACCAACCCTAAAAGTTGAAATGAATAAACATATAATGTTCCTGCCCAAACGATATAATATTTTAACTGATGACGATATCAAAGATCTTTCGAGCGGATCATATTGCCTAAGTAGAGAAGGTGAAGAAAACCTAATTGTCGAGAGTGAGCTGAGTGAATTTCTAATTCAAAATTCCCAATTTCCTGTTTGGCAATAATATATTAATTATGTATTTTAAATTATGAATAAAAAGACATTAAAGAGTTTTGTAAAATATAAATTTTTGTGTTTTATTTAATATTTTCAGTTATTTCATAAAGAAATTTAAGACATAAATGTCCACAGGTAAATGTATTGAAATTCTGATGCTGATTATAGTTGTATTTTATATTTGCACCAAGATATTTGACTACTTCCCAAGGAGGTTGTAAGTTTCCAAAGCTGTCGAAATATTCTTTTTCATTGTTGTTTTTATAGTATGCTACCCAATGTGTACCAGGTCCTGTTGATACATCTAAGTTGATTATTCCACATTCAATTTTCTTTGTTCGTTTTGGTAGAGTATTCAACATGAAAACTCCTCTAAAATATGGAATTTTTATAGAGAAACGGTTTAGGTCCACATCAGATAGTGGTCTGTTGGGCAGCATCTTTAAGAGTTTTTTGATTCCTCTTTGTGAACTAAACCATAACCTTTTTTATATGGTTTTAAGTAAAGTCCTTTTCCAACTGCTATAGATTCCATCGCTTTATTATGTCTAGTTGCTTCATCAAGTTGATTTTTTGCATTCTTTGTTGCATTTACAGCTTTAGCTATGGCAGCACCTCCAGTTGTTAGACTACCAATTGCACCCAGAGCAGTTAAAATCGGTATTAGAGGTAAAAAACCACCGATTTTTGGAACACGTATTACACGTGGAACTACAATTTGAGACTTTCTTCCTTTTAATGATTTGTTAATAGTTTTTCGTGCAATTTTAATAGCTGAGTTAATATCTAATGGTTTTTCCTTCTTTAGTATTTTTGTTGCAGCTCTAATTGATGTTCTAAACAGTTTTTTATCATTTGGCTTGTTCTTTTTAACATTTTTCTTTTTCTCCACACCCATACCAAATTTAGTTTTGGTTTTCATTGCGTTAGTAACCATATATGCAAATGATTTTTCTGCAAGACTACTGTCTTTTGCTAAAACTCGATTCCAAGCTGAATTTTCAAGTATTTTATCAGCTTTATGTCTAGTACTTAAATCCTTATTTTTTGAATATGCAATATCGTGATTTTTACAAGCAGAGTCCAATAAGTTAATATCTTTGTCCCCTCGATTTAAACGTTTTTGTAGTTTTGTTCCAGGTCCACAGTACTGATACCCCGGAAGATGAAGCTCAACAGGTAGAGAGTTTATTATTTTATCTACTATACCTCCTCCAACGAAGGTGTTTTTATGACTAAACGTTTTCTGATATCGTATAACCATATTATCTAATTTTTTCTATAATAAGAGGTAACATTTATAAAATGTATTTAGTTACAAAAATGCAGTTAGTGAAACAACATAAAAATATTTTAGTTCGTAATATTGACGATTCAGTCAACATCACTTCAAAAATAAAGCATAGCCCCCTCTTACCAAATTCTATTCGTGCTCTAATAGTTGGACCATCCAATTGTGGAAAGACTAATGTTATGATTGGCTTACTAGAAAGTCCTAATGGACTCAAGTTTGAAAACATCTATTTATACTCAAAATCTCTATATCAACCCAAATATGAATACCTGAAGAAACTAATTTCACCAATTAAAGGAATGGGATATTATACATTTACAGATAATGAATCAGTTATTCCACCTGACGAAGCTAAAACTAATTCAATTATGATATTTGATGATGTTGCATGTGAAAAGCAGAATAATATACGTACATATTTTTGTATGGGGCGACATAGGGATGTCGATTCATTCTACTTGTGTCAAACTTATACTAGAATTCCCAAGCATTTAATAAGAGACAATGCCAATGTTATTATAATGTTTAAACAAGATGAGACAAATATGAAGCATGTTTATAGAGATCATGTTGGTGGCGATATGAGTTATGAAAAGTTTCATGAGATTTGTCGAGAGTGTTGGAAGGATAAATATGGATTTTTGGTGATTAGCAAAGATAATGAATTAAATGATGGACGCTACAGAAAGCAATTTGACTATTTCATAACTATATAAACTACTCTTCATAAACATTTACTTTAGTTATTAATCTAACTTTAAGCTTGATACATCTATTTGCTATAACCTCATCTGATACCTGATAAGCTGATCTGAAAACCAGACCAGCTACCTAATAAGCTGATTTGATACCTGATAACCTGATCTGAAAACCAGACCAGGTACTGATAAGCTGATCTGAAAACCAGACCAGGTCCTAAAAAGCTGATCTGAAAACCAGACCAGGTCCTGAAAAGCTGATCTGAAAACCAGACCAGGTCCTAAAAAGCTGATCTGAAAACTAGACCAGGTCCTGAAAAGCTGATCTGAAAACCAGACCAGGTCCTGAAAAGCTGATCTGAAAACTAGACCAGGTCCTGAAAAGCTGATCTGAAAACCAGACCAGGTCCTGAAAAGCTGATCTGAAAACCAGACCAGGTCCTGAAAAGCTGATCTGAAAACCAGACCAGGTCCTGAAAAGCTGATCTGAAAACCAGACCAGGTCCTAAAAAGCTGATCTGAAAACCAGACCAGGTCCTGAAAAGCTGATCTGAAAACCAGACCAGGTCCTAAAAAGCTGATCTGAAAACCAGACCAGGTCCTGAAAAGCTGATCTGAAAACCAGACCAGGTCCTAAAAAGCTGATCTGAAAACCAGACCAGGTCCTGAAAAGCTGATCTGAAAACCAGACCAGGTCCTGAAAAGCTGATCTGAAAACCAGACCAGGTCCTAAAAAGCTGATCTGAAAACCAGACCAGGTGCTAATAAGCTGATCTAATAGCTGATACCTCATCTAATAGCTGATACCTTTTATTTATTAAACATGGATGAGAAAATTTTAAAACAGTTGGTGTTGACAAGAAATGTCTTGAAGAAAAAGCTTCGTAGTATAAAAACTGGTGAAATAGATACACGTGAACAACTAAGAGATACATTTAAACCTATAACAGAACCACTGAAAGAATTCATAAATAGTTCTAAAAAAATTAAAAGAATTCCCATTAAAGAAGAAAATAAAATGAAGACAGAATTTGAAAATAATACAAGTTTAAAGTCTGAAAAACCATCACTCAAGATAGAGACAAGTACACCAAAGAAACTAGCAGAAGGAACAATATTTGATAATACCATATTATTTAACGAAACTAATACTAAAAATGATGATGATGATGATGAAGATGATTTTTACTCACAAACTTCCAATACAGAAGATACTTATACTGATTTATCAGTCTTGGAAGGAAATAATGAATTAGATACAAACTATGGTCCACATAAAGATTTCAATAATGAATGGAAATTCGGTGATAGTAAACTTACACTTAGTGAACATAAAATACAAGTTGGTGGCCAAATATGGGCTCTAACACCTGGACTATTTTCTCTAATGTTTTATAAAATACCAAAAAATTATGATAAATTTGAACTCGAAATCTATAAAAAGATTTTAATTATTACTAATGCATATAGAAGAGACTATAAACCTGATGGTCAAATTAAGGGTACTAGAGGATATAAATATAAACATATTATTAAGAAATTTATTGACGAGAAAAACCAGGATAATTTACCCGAATCAACAGGATCTAAGCCAAAAGGTAGCTACTTAGGTGATGGAATGATGGAATTTAACATCCATAAGCCCCACTATATATACTGGGATGATCCAAATGAGCTAGTAGATCGACTTCGACTACTGCTCGCATCACAAGCTGCAGGTCATAATAATCACAATAACGAGATTGTATCAATTATTGAAGAACTACGTGAAGCTAATATAATACATTAACTTTAATAAAGTATATAAAGCATGTCTGTTGATAAATTTGGACATTATTTAAACGATACTAGCAACATAGTTTCTTTGAAAAATGCACCTAAACTGCTGGGGTTCTTTGTGGATACGAACAACAACATTGATGTCCAAAACAAAAGGATCAAAAATGTTGCAAAAGCTGTGGAGGAAAACGATGTTATCAATAAATTGTTTCTGCAAACTCAAATCGAAAAACTAGAAGAGAAATTATTAGCATACTTTAAGAGAGACAGTACTATAATTCAAGAAAATATTCAAATGCAAATTGAGGATCTACATCGCGAAACAAAATTAGATATAGAAGAAAATTATAAAATTGAAAAAGATATTCTAAAAATTAAAACATCCTTTGAAGAACAAATTGAACAGCTTAATGAGAAAATTTATAGATTAGAAAATTACATGTTTGTATCAATAGCTGAAAGTGCTTCAACTAGATCACAACACTCTCCAAAAAATCTCTAAAAACAACTTAATGTCTTCAAAAAGAAATTTAGTAAACGAACTCCATAAGCAAGCACGAAAACATTTTGTGCGTCGCAGAGTTGTAATGAAAGGAATAGATGATCTTTGGCAAGCTGATTTAGTTGAAATGGGGAACTATTCTAAAGAAAATAGAAATTATCGATTTTTGCTGACTGTAATTGACACATTCTCAAAATTTGCATGGGCAGTACCGCTAAAAACAAAAACTGCACTTGAAACAACTAACGCAATGGAAAATATTTTTGTATTGGGGCGAATACCAAAAAACATACAAACAGATGATGGTAAAGAATTTTTCAACAAACACTTTGAAAAATTAATGCATAAATACAACATTAATCACTACTCAACATATAGCATTATGAAAGCATCAATAGTAGAACGATTTAATAGAACACTGAAAGGAATGATGTGGAAAGAATTTAGCTTTAATGGTTCTTATAAGTGGATTGATATATACAAAGATTTACTTAATACCTACAATAGAAAAGTTCATCGTACCATTAAAATGCCTCCAATTAAAGTCAACTCAACAAATGAGGAAAAGCTGCTAAATACAGTATACAGTCATATGAAAATGTATAAAATGTCAAAATTTAATGTAGGAGATCATGTACGCATAAGCAAATATAAGCATACATTTGAAAAAGGTTATACTCCAAATTGGACTACAGAAATTTTTACAATTACAAGAGTTCAAAATACAAATCCTGCAACATACATATTAGAAGACTATCTTGGTAATCCTATTAAAGGTGGATTCTATACTGACGAACTTTCAAAAACCAGATTTCCAAATACATATCTAGTTGAAAAGGTGCTTAAAATTAAAGGGAAGGAGGTATATGTTAAATGGCTGGGATTTTCTAATCAACACAATTCTTGGATAAGTAAAGATGAAATATTATAGATGAAAGAAAAACTAAATCAACAACAACATCATAGCAAAACAATAATAGCATTAATATTAAGAAACAAATGTTAATTTTAAAATAAGAAAATGAAATAAATATGTAAATTATGCTTATAAACCATACTGTCTACTAAACTTTATTTAATTGTAATCAGTCTGTTATAATGTCAATAACACTTACTCTGAGCTCTAACTCATCAGAATTATCTGCTAGTTACTTTCCTCCTATTGAATTACATGATGCATATGAGTGTGCTCTAACTGATTTTCATTCATACAACAGTATTCCAAATGTAGACACCTACAACAATATGTTTCATATAGGAGAATATACAATAGAAATACCAATTGGATCTTACGAACTAAATGATATAGTTGATTTTATAGAAGAGCAATACAAACTACTCTGTCCAGCAAATAAGATTTTTATTGAAGCTAATAACAATACAATGCAAGTTAAAGTTAATAGTTCCAAGGATACTGTATATTTTAATAAAGACAATACAATTGGAAAACTTTTAGGATTCAATAGCAAAATCCTAACACCAAACCAATATTATTATTCAGATCTTCCAGTTAATATTTTTAAAGTAAATCTCTTGCGAGTTGAAAGTAGTATCGCTATTAACACATATATGAATAGCTCCAAATCGCATACACTTCATGAATTTCCGATTAATGTGCCTCCAGGCTATAAAATAGATGAGGTTCCAAGAAATCTTATCTATTTACCTGTGAACACCAGAGAGATAAGTTCACTAGCGCTGCGCGTAGTTGATCAACACGGTGATTTAATTAATTTCCGAGGAGAGGAAATTACAATACGAATACATTTAAGGTCAACTAAATAATGCTAATATACAACACAAATACCTTAAAAAATATAGCAACAAGAACAACATCAACATTAAAGCGATCAGTACAACAGAAAGCATTAACAACATCAAATAAAAATTTTCTAAAGTCCTTGAATTTTAAATTGAAGACAAAATGAGTTCAATAATAGATGTCTTAGATAAGCCCTTGTCTGATGAGAATATAATCAAAAAGGACTATCATACATATGTACCATACTTACAATCTTACAACAATAATGATGAAATTAGAATTTCAATACAAAATCAAGATTTGTACGTGCTACCCAGTGAAAGCTACATTTATGTAGAAGGTTTTGTTGCTGATGATAATAACTCTAAATCTTCTTCATCATCGGACAACTTTATATTAAAAAACAACTTTGTGGCATATCTATTTGATGAAATTCGCTATGAGCTCAATGGAATTGAAATTGATCATACAAGATATTTAGGAGCCACAAGCACCATAAAAAATTTGGTTTCTATGTCACCAACAGAAAGCAACGTGATGCAAAATGCTGGATGGAACAAAATTGACGATGTCACTCTTGTAAATGGCTTTTTCAATTTCTATGTACCTCTAAAAATGCTTCTAGGATTCGCTGAAGACTACAACAAAGTTATACTAAATGGAAAACATGAATTGATACTCTTGCGCAATAAGAACGACGAAGATCTTGTACGCTCGAGTGTTTCTACTAAAAAAGCTAAACTTACAATTTCACTAATCTCATGGAGAATCCCACATGTTCAATTATGCGACTTTAGCAAATTGAATATGATTAAAATTATTAACAATGGTGCTTCTATACCTATGGCATTTCGCAGTTGGGATTGTCATGTCAATCCACAATTAAATATGGGAACTAGCCATATTTGGAATGTTAAACTAGCTGCAAATAGAGAACGCCCTCGTTTTGTATTGATTGCTTTTCAACAAGAAAATAAGTTTGTTCATTGTGATTTGACTAATTTAAAAGTACATTTAAATTCAGTCTCATATCCATATGATGACCTTAACATAAAGTTCAAAAATGAACGATATGCAATTCTATATGATATGTATCTAAGATTTCAACAAAGCTACTATATGAAAGAATCTCAACCACTTCTAACTGCACCAGAGTTTAAGACAAAAGCTCCTATTATTGTAGTAGATGTCAGTCATCAGAATGAATCACTCAATAATGGACCGATTGATATAAAAATAGAATTTGAAACAGCAACTAATATTGCAGCAAAAACATCAGCTTACTGTATTCTTATTCATGATCGTATAATAGAATATGTACCCATCAAAGGACAAGTTCGAAAAGTCTTATAAATTGACTAATATGGAAAACAATATAATTTTCATAGACGTACAAGGTTTCAAAAATAATTCAAATGATTTCATCGCAAAAGAAGTAGCAATTGTTTTCAACAATTATGAATATAACAATTTCATTATAAAACCCCCATTTGATATCAAATGCTTATCAATAGAAAAGCAAAGAGAAGCAAAGTGGCTAACAAAAAACTATCATCACCTAAGCTGGACTGCTGGATCAGTTTCATTTCAAAGCGTTTGCAATTTTATAAAAGCCAACGCAAGATGTTCTAAAATTTATGTAAAAGGTGAAGAAAAAAGATGCTGGTTGGAAAAAATTTTATGTCGAAAAATTTTTAACGTTGAGGATATAGGCTGCATCAACTTTAAACAAATGGAAATCAAGTATCCCGAATATTTTTATTGTAATTATCATAAATTTGGTGCTTGCGCACTAAAAAATGCTATTTTACTAACAAAAGAAATGTCTTGCTTTAATTAAACTTTTTCACTTTTTAAAATATGAATGTATGTATCATTATAAAATTTTAAATAAAATTTTAAACAATAAATGTATCAAAAATAAAATAATATACAAGTGTTTTCTTATTTCAAATACAAACTACATAAAGGAAAGAGAAGGAAGTGGGGAGGAGGAGAAGTTAACTTTTTTGCTTACTTGCAAATGCTTGGTTTTTGTTTCTCTGCTGCTGACTGTACTTAGTTTGCTGCTTTTAAATAATCGTAGACAAAGAAAATGATTACCTTGCAAAATATATATGTATTCTACAAAATATTCCACGCACAAATACCCACGATCACACATTCATACATGTACACATACATACATACATACACATACATCCATACATATACACACATACATATACACACATACATACATACATACATACATACATACATACATACATACATACATACATACATACACATACATACATACATACATACATACACATACATACATACATACATACATATTTCTTAAACAAACACACAAAATATTAAATTACCCGCGACTATCAAGCTGGACCCCCCACACACAAGTATGGGTGTTCACATACATGTGAACACAAGTATGGGTGTTCACATACATGTGAACACATAAATAAATATTTTCTCTGATATTACTGATATAGTATTACGATAACAAATTTCTACAGTCTGGCAACACTGGCAATTTTCCCTTTGGTATTAGAAAATAATAATCATGTTTTGCCGTAGGCATTAGGAAAAATAAACATATATTGCCGTAGGCATTAGGAAAAATATTCATATATTGCCGTAGGCATTAGGAAAAATAAACATATATTGCCGTAGGCATTAGGAAAAATATTCATATATTGCCGTAGGCATTAGGAAAATCATGTATTGCCGTAGGCACTAAGAAAAATAAATTTTCACTATTTCACACCCATTAGTATTAGGAAAAATCATTGCATGATTTTCCCGTTGGTATTAAGAAAAATCATTTCATGATTTTCCCGTCGGCATATATACTTATGAAATCTTAATCTTATGAAACCCCTTAATCCACCCCACAAAAAAAAAAATAATGAGTTAGGCCCTTTCTATATTAAGGTAACCTCAAAAAAAATCACCCGTTCACACAAAGTTAATGTAAACAAAAAAAACTCCTTATGTAAACAAAAAATTCCTTATGTAAACAAAAAGTTGGACGGACTTATTGATCCACCCTCGTAGGGTATCAAATTTCACAAATTTCCAAGAATTTTAAAATTTTAAAATTTTAATTACCCAAATTTTAAAATTTTGTACTGAAATTCTCAAATTTCAAATTTTAATTACCCAAATTTCACAATTTTAATCGGCGCCAGAAGTGGGATTCCACTACTACTTGAAAGTAACAGGTAGTTCATTAAAATGATCAATTAGTGTTGCGGAACAGTTTTCTTCAAAAGTTGTACAGGCAATTATTATTTCTTCATCTGGTTTTAACTCATTGTCTATAAGTCTTGAAAGCATATCAACGCAACCAAATTCTTTAGTGCTTATGTACTGAATTTTGAAATTGTACAGCATTAAAGTGAGTGCCCATCTTTGAAGTCTGTTTGCTGCGTATACGGGAATACCTTTTTTATTGCCAAAAATTGATAAAAGCGGTTTATGGTCTGTGCACAAAATAAACTCTCGCCCATATATATACTTGTGAAATTTTTTTACGGCGTATACTAGACCTAATGCCTCTTTCTCAATTTGAGAGTAATTTCTTTCTGCAGGAGTGAGAGTACGAGACGCATGTTCAATTACTTTTTCAGATTTGTCAGGAAAAATATGACAAATAAAAGCTCCAATGCCTTTTCCAGAAGCATCTGCTGCTACTTTTATTGGTAAATCTGGGTTGTAGTGAGTTAAAAGATCAGAATTTAAAATATCTTTAAAAGTTTCGAAAGACTGCTGACATTCTATTGACCACTCAGACTTGGTGTCATCTTGAAGAAGTCTATCGAGAGGCGTTCTTAAATTGGTCATATTTTTAACGTATTTTCCGTAATAATTTATAGATCCTAAAAATGATCTAAGCTCAGATATATTTGATGGAGGTGGTAGATTTAAAATTGCTTGTATTTTGGTTTTATCAGGACGTAAACCCAATGAAGACATAACGTGTCCAAGGTATTTTACCTCTTTCACAAAAAATTTGCATTTTTCCAACTTAATATGAAAACTGTACTCACGGAGTCTTTGAAGAACTTTTTTTACGTTTTCTATGTGTTTTTCCACCGTTTTACCACCAATAATTATATCATCAATGTAGCTTGCTGTGTCATCTATACCAATTAACATAGTGTCCATTAAATGTTGAAATGCACCTGGAGCACTCTTAACACCTGGAGCTAGACGATTGAATGTATACAAGCCTTTGTGAGTGTTGATGGTAAGAAGTTTTGCTGATTCTGGTGAAACTTCAGTTTGCAAATAAGCATCTGACAAGTCAATATGCGTAAATAAGCAGCTTTTCCCAACTTTGGCATACAAATCTTCAGGTCGATGTAATGGGTACATATGTGGTTCCAGACAATTGTTAAGACCTGATGAGCAGTCTC
Organism: Tachina lurida; assembly: GCA_944452675.1. NCBI lineage: Eukaryota > Metazoa > Arthropoda > Insecta > Diptera > Tachinidae > Tachina > Tachina lurida. Next base: position 45,950,751 of record OX101754.1, read on the forward strand.
CACAAATACGAATTGTACCATTAGGTTTTTTTATGGCAACAATGGGTGCTACCCACTCTGAGTAATCAACTGGTGTGATTATACCTAATGATTCTAATCGTTGCAACTCCTCTTCTATCAAAGGAAGCATAGCATAAGCAACTGGTCTCTTTGCACGAAAAACTGGTTTTGAATTAGACTTAAGATGAAGTTGCACTTGCGTTTTTGTACATTTGGATGGAAAACTTTGGAAAATGTCTGAATATTCGGTTTTAATGTTATTTAAAATAGAACCATCGAATTTGTTTTGTTTGATTTGGGAACAAACACTATTCAACGGTTTATCCCACAAGTGAAAAACTTCAATCCAATCTGTACCAAAAATTGAGAGAGTATCAATGTTTACAACTAGTAATTTGCAAAGTTTTACATCACCTTGTAGCCGAACTTGACATGAAAATTCGGCAATAATCTTGATTTTGTCCTTAGAGGCGCTTATGACAAAACGATTTTTTAGTTTTCTCCCAGGTTTACCCATTTTACACCATAATGCTTTTCCTATAATTGACACATCTGATGCTGTATCGATTTGCATTTTGACATCGAAATTTGTTTCTGAGGAAGAATTCTGTATGTTGACTGTAACAAATTTTCTTCTTGCTGCATACGAAATCCGGTTGATTTGAACAACATTGGATTTTGCTTTTGAGTGTTTTGGATTCTTGTTTTTCCACTTCTTTCCCTGGTTGAATTTTTCTGTTGATTTTGGGTGTTTGCAGTAACCTTCTTTATGTCCTATATTTTGACATTGTGTACACATGTGTTTTGCGTAGTTGCAATATTTGGAATAGTGCATTGCACCACAGTTCCAACAGGGTGTTTTCGGCTTTAACTTACCATTTTGAACGGCATATTGCTTTGTGTTAGACTGTATTGCATTTATAGATGAACTCGGTTTAACTTCTACCATAGCTGTGTCATGTTTTAAGTTAATTAACCGCTGAGAGCTAGAAATTAGTTTGTTGATGTTTTGGTTGGAATCATCTTCTAGAGCTGACAAGCATCTCCTGCGAATTTCTGAATCTGTATGAGACTGTAAACCACAAACAAACACTAAGCATTTAAATTGATCAGAGCTCAATTCAGATAATTTAAAATTTTCACAAATTTTGTTGACACGAGCTCCATAAGAAATTAAATCCTCTTGTGACATTTTAAAAGTTTGAAGACAATTGTATCGAATACTAAACATAGAGGCTTGTATTCCATACATATCCTTCAGGATTTTAACTGAATCTTTGAACGATATATCCCTTGGATTTCTTGGAAGAATATATGCTGAATACTGTCCATAGGATATTGTATTGAGTTTTCTCATAAGGAGTCTCACACGAGAAGCATCGTCCAAATCTTTCCCTTCTACGAGAAAAATATCTTCGTAACGAGTATACCAATTGCTAAATGTTGCAGAATTTTCTTGGTCATAGCAAAACTCCGAAATACTATTTCCCAATTTCTCCATAACAGAATCTTGATTGGTGTTTGATGCATTTCCTTGCGTAAGGCTTGCAAGAAGTTTGCTTTGCATCTCCAATAATTCCAGGATTTTTAAATCTTGAGCCATATCCTCATCGCCAATTTGTTAAGGTTTTTTAAATAAAACACAAAATATTTTTTTACAAAATATTAAAAAATTAAGTTTAATTTAATTTAAGTTTCAAAACAAGAATGAATAAAATAAAAATGAAAATTTTATGACATGAATAAAAATAATTCAATGCCAACATGATCATAAATAATTATTATTGATGAAGTGGGTTATCCGCAAGTGTCTCCAACAGTCCTGTATTCGACCACATCGAACATGTTCAGTGCAGTTTACTATAATACTAGACCGAGTCCGAATTAAATTGGCTCAAGATCAAGACGATACATCACAAAAATGGTCAATATGTCATCATTTAAACGATATGATTTTTTTCACCATACACTACTCCATACTTTTGCTAACACCCACATTTTCTCCAGTTATAGGACGAGTACTTTTGGATTAATTGTCACCAAATTTTCTGCAGGGAGTTAAGTGTCGACAAATAAACAAATAAAAAATGTTATTTCAAAAGACCTTTCGAAGCCTTTTTCCATATATAGTATAAAAATAGCCTGCGAGACAATACAAATTTAAAAATGGAATATCTCTTACTTACGTACTTACAATGATATCCGTAATAATAAAAATAAAAAAAGTAGTATGTATGTACCTTTATATAATTTACTTTAATGCTTTTTCGGACGAAACTTCTGTACTCGAGAAGAACTACTTTAAATTTTTATTAAGCTAACGCGTCTGTGTAATTTTTAATGGTAAAATTCTGGTTCTTTTGGGATATTACAAAACACGGCTGCTAAGTACCACTACTTGTGCCTTGAAGATTGTTTTTTTTTATAATGATGTTTTTAATGAGTAATTTGCTCGCATATTTTCTTTTTAATTTCATGTCATCTCATATCCCTACGCAAATAATGTAAAAAAAATATCACATAGCCTCCATAAAATAATTTAAAAATATATTTTCGTGTCGTCTAAATAGTGTTTCCGCAATTTTAAGTTCCTGTTAGAGGAAACCGCGTTGCACAATACCGTGTTATAGGTTATGGTACACCAACGACATAACGGAAGTTACAGGACCAGAAATTTTTGACAATATCAAATTTTTTTTGCAACTACTATAATTAATATAAATAGTAAGTGAAATTTCTTTGCTGGCTGCTGGTTAAGCATTTCCATATGCAGTTCATTAGTGCTTTACCAAATCATCAGTAGACTTCAACGATACATTTTGAACAGTCACAAACTAATGGAGCTATTTTATTAATTTTTGTTTCAATATTCGTCCGTACCATTAGTTCATGCAGTAACTATGAAAGATAAGCTATGAAAACATGAAGCTTTTGCTCAATAGAATTAAGTGCGATCGCTATTTGTGAAATAAATGTGCCGATTTAAAAGGAATGGTATGCTAAGGGAATTTATAAAATATTGTTGCTTTTTTGTAAATTTGTCCACAAGATCACATGCCATTCCGGGAATCGAAACACTGCAAATTAATTGACAGGAAAAATATTTTTGCCAGCACTGTGCATCCAAGTATGCTTAATAAACGCTTTTGTATAAGCTTTGAACAGAGATGGAGAGGCATTTAAACAAGTAAAGGTACCCCGCATAAAATTTGCAATTGATGCAAACGTACTCGTCCTATAACTTGAAAAACAGACATATCCTTTAAATTTTGTGATATATCCTCTTAATTTTAAGACAATTTGAATCGGACTCGGTATAACATTGTAGTAAACGGCACTGAACATGTTCGATGTGCTTGAATACACGATATATCAAATAGTGTAAATATAATGATAAGTGCTCCATCCAATGTGACTCTGGAACGAGTCCCGTAAGTATACTTAAATATTAACCTAAGCCTGTCATATATGAGGTTGTCGGATCGAAACTCCAAAAATGTTCAGATTAAAAGTAAAATGTCATTGCATTTAAAAAAAAAAATATAAGCGTCCCTATGGGATAGGTCAGTGACAAGTCACAAGGTGCATACAAAGTATCAATTAACCCCATCCTAGGACATCCTCATGTATAAGTGAGTAGTCCACTTCATAGAAAGTGTTAGAACTCGGACTGGACACTATCACTTGGGCCAGTTGAATTTCCTGCAGGGTATATTTGCACGTGTAACCGAGAGCAAATCGAAGAAGGCATATTTGTTGCTCCCCAAATATGAGAAATCTTTAAAGAATTGTTCACATCTATGCTGGTTCAAAAAGAAAGAAGGGCATGGGCAGCTTTCGAATTAAATGATAACGCCGAAGGACCGTCTACCGATTCTTGTTTTCAACGTTGCCACAATACCACAAAACATACAGAAGTGTCACGAGACGGAAGATAAGGGTATTTTTCTATTTGTCTCGTTTTCCCTCAAATTTTGTCGGCGTTTTTGTTTTAATTCTTCTTTCTAGTGCAATAAAATTACAACTCTATTTATTAGCTGTGTTAATTGGTAAGTAATAATACACTACAGTATCAAATACACTATACTTTTCTCTTTTTTCCACGAATTTAAAGAAAACCTGATTGGAGCTTTTTTTTCCTGTCACTTTTTTCACTTCTGTGTATTCTGTGACAATACTCTATAAATACAAATTTATAAAGTCGTCACAATGTTAGAATGATGGCACCGAATTAAAAGTTAATTTTTATTTTAAACGAGTATGTACGCCTATATGTTATTTGTTAAATGTTATTTATGCACATAGATGTGTATCTAAATAAAATAAAAATGTGTAGTTAGATTATAATTTTTTTATTAAACGTCTTTTTAACCACCGACCAAAAAAAAGGGGTGTTATAAGTTTGTAGTGCGAGTCTGTGTATCTGTGTATCTGTGTGTCTGTACGAGTCCACGTAGAGACCACACGGCTGGACCGATTTTGATTTAGTTTTTTTTTTTGAAAGGTGGCTTAATCGAGAAGGCTCTTAGCTGTGATTTAAGAAAATCGGTCTAACCGTTTAGAAGATATGACATCTTTGGTAGATATATTCGCGGGTACTTAAAATTTTTGTTATTGCATACATACAAATATAGTAAGATTATTGCAAATATTTTCATTCCCACACTAAAGTAAAATTTTTTATTGCGATTTTGTAGCGGTATCAAATTATAGCAAATGCGGAATTGGAAAACTAAGGTAAAATTTTTGCATATACGTTGTTGTAGCAGTATAGGATTATTGCAAATGCGGTGGGTATTGGGAAACTAACATCGAATTCTCCCAGGTAGCATTTTGTATCATAATCCAATCGTTTCCGAATCAGCTTGACGGGAAAAATAACCGTATATGAGCTCATGGTACCCTACAGATGAATCATACCAAAGAATCAGTTATGATACGATTTGCTGATTATTTTTGAGCAAATCACTTTTTAATCATCAAAAGCGATCTGTAGAGAATCATATAAGATATTTCTGCCAAAAATGATCACCCAAATGCTAGCTGGGCTTGTACATATATACAATGTTGTAGTGGTATAGTCATATTTTTGTGTTTGCAGAACAAAAATTTTGGAGGAGTTGTAATTTTGTATTTGCAGTGTTGTGTTGGTAATTTTTTTTTGGGAAAATTCACAATTTCTGCCCGAGTTAATGGAAAAATAATATTTTATTTTGCTTTCAAGAGTTGAGCAAACAAATTATTTGCTCAAAATTTTTATATAATATGAAGAACGGTATGAGGATTAATTCTGCATCATTAACTCAAAAATTAAATTTAATGAGTTATGACGCTGTTTGAGTATATGTATTTTGAGAGAAGCAAAAATAAAAATTTCTTTTATATTTGTGTACAACAACTCTTCTGAATTAGGAGTACAGTATACTCCGCTTATTCACCCCAAATATTGAATCTTCGTTTTTTTACACTCATTTTCACACAAAAGTCCACGTTCATTTAACTTTCGCCTAATTACCCATTTTGGGTAATTACTCAGAAATATTTTACCCAAAAATGAAATTTCCCCTACAATATCATCGTTTATTTGCCCAAAACTACCTACATAGATATTTATACACCTCTGCAATCGAATATATGCACCTTATACATATACATATGGGCATTTCCATGAAAATTACAACTACGACTGAAAAATTAAAAAACTTTGAAAATTTTTTTAAAATATGTCAAAGAGGAAAAAATCACACAAATTTTACTATGCAGAGGTATTAATAGCTTATAAAAATTATTCAAGAGCAAAAATAGCAGTTTAAACTGACCATCTGATTGATTAATGTTAAGAAATTGCAATCACCTATTTTTTCTTAACTAGCGACTCGATTCAGGTATTTGTAACATTACAATTATACTTTAAAATTAATGTTACAACAAAAATGAACAAGATCCATGAGAAAAGAGAAAATTTAGAGTTCGATAAGCAGTATTTTTTTGGTTTGCTTTGTATGCTATTATAATGTCACGTACGCGGTGCAAAAACATTAATTGTCTATGTCATTTGAATTTGACCGGTCGCAACTGTTTCAAAATAAAAGTTCAAAGCAGGATAATTGTCGCAAATAAATATTGTTCGAAATTTTTTCTCAATTTAGTGTAATAAAAATTTTATAAGCATTTAAAGTTCGTCACGTACGCTATTGTAAGTATTAAAATTGCAATTAAATGCATCAGCGTTAACTTGATAATTATCAGGCATGTTCTGAAAATCATTTTTTGTGAAATTGAATTGAAAATACCAGAAAGGTGTTCTGCACACATAACTTTTTGATTTTAAACCGGTCAGCTAAATGACTGCCGATTTGAAATCACTTGGTCATTTTTTCAATCACTTAATTTTGAAATTCTCACACTGAGAAAATTAAATCGTAAAATCAAAGAAAATACACTTTGTTGCAAAGACTTTTATTGGTCAGATTGTGCCCAAAGACAAAAAAACTTTACCGGAAAGGCGCAAAATTCTTTAGATTCCCATGAAATATATACCTAAAATCGAAGACTTAAAATCTTGTGGCAAGGATTTACGTCTTTGGAAACACTTAAAAAAGTCCTTAAACTAAGGAAAAAGTATTTTGGCACAAAGACTTTCATTCGTTAGTCTTAAGACTTGAATTTTTGATTTTAAGTACAATTTTCATTGTAACAAAGACGTAATATTAACATTATTACAAAGAAATGTAATTAAATTCAACGAAATAATTCTTTGAAATAGTAAAAACTGATATGTAGGAACAAAGGCAATTTTCTTTGAAATCTGCTATAGAAATGTTTTAAAAAATTAAAATTTTTCTGCAAAATAAAATATTTAATGAAACCAAACACAGCATTTTTATAAAATTTTTTTTATTTCAGTTTAATGTAATAAAAATAAAAAAATAGTTCATATACAGCATAACTTTACTTAACTAATTAAAATCTAACAACATTTTTAGACTTTGACTTTAATACTGAATCTAGACATTTTTAATGTTAAAAGAGTTATAATACATTTTTTTATTTAAGTTTAATAGAATAAAAATAAAAAATAGTTCATATACATAGTTCACTTTTCACCTACTAATAGTTAGAAGTATATTGACAAAGGTCAAGCGCTGCCACGACGATAGAGCGTTTTTTATTTTATTTTTTTTATATTGTTATTATAATATATTTAAAAAAAAACACAACACTTCAATTTATATTAAAATTACATATTAAAAACGACAAGGCGCACATGCACAATTGAGCGTTCCTATCGACTGACTTACAATTAATGACAACCACGAAAACAATTCTTTTTATTTTTTACATAAACGTAAACAAATTTAACTTTGAAGACTAAATTCTTTAAAGATACAGACTTTATCTTTATTTTTTTTTTAACCGCTCTTGTTTGCCGTTGCAAGCCAACATGTGTGAACAAGCAAAAATGTTCACTTATGCATTGAAGACAAAATTCTTTAAAGTTACAGACTTTGTCTTTGTAGCAAAGATGCTTAGCTTTAAAAAAACAAAGAAAAGTCTTTAATTTTAAATACGTTTTTCAATCCCTTATTAGCAAAGAAATTAATCGTTGTAGCAAATATTTTATCTTTACGGAAAAGATAATTTCTTTGATTGAGCTTCAAAGAATTTTAGTCGTTTGTGTTGAAGACGCACCATTTGCTTGTTTAAAGAATAAATCATTGATGCAAGGATTTTTTCCTTCTAACAAAGATATTTTCGTTACAATTTTACAAAGACGTTTTTTCTTTGATTTTAAAGCTTTTAATTTGCTCAGTGCAATAAATTAATTAAATGAATAACTTAATATCTTCTTTATTGATTTTTATAGTAAAATGAGCAATTTTCTACGAAAGAATTTATGAAGTTATGAAAAAATTTAAAACTCTTCCTTTTGCAAAAATGTTGTTATTTGCTTTGTGATTTACATTTGTGATATTGTAGTTACAAAACAAAACGTCAGCTGTTTTCTTCTATTTTTTAAAGAGTAAAATCACACAGAAAATTTAAAACTTTTGTGATATTAAGAACACCATCAAATCACAATTGTGATTTTAAAATCATAAGTGATTTGAAAATTTGTGATTTCCAGAACATTCATGTATAAGATGGCGGCGAAAACTCAGCGCCCAAGTAAACAGTATGTAGTAAGAAAAGAAGTTGACTCTTTATTGTTTTTATTGCTATTTTCACTGAATACAATTTTTTGTTTTGTTTTTAAGTTTTTGTATGCATAAATTTCTGTGGCAATATATAATAATGGCTTAAGTTGACATAAGTGCTTTTTAATTTTATTACGTATTCTTATTCTCTTCTTCAAGATCTATCATTTAAACTATACCCATTTATATTTTAACTTAAGTCTTCTTTGAAAATAATACATCAGCCATAACATCTTAACTCAACTTAATTTTTTTAAGGTAGCTACATCAATATTAAAATATTTGAGCATCTAAACTTGTATACACTTAAGTTCAATAACTAACAGCCCATTCAAATTATTCCTCAATAAAAAAACTTATGTGCAGTTTCTACAAGTCAGGCAGGAAAGTGAGTGCTTTCCATGTAAATTTTATGCTCAAGTGGACCGTCTGAGTTGTAGAAACAGGGAGTTAGATTTAACTAACTCCCTGTTTCTACAACGCAGACGGTTGACTTGAGTATAAAATTTGTATGGAAAGCACTCATCTTTTTGAGTGATTTTCATACAAATTTTGTAGACGATTCGCCTGCATGACTTGTGGAAACAGCACATAAGCTTTTAAAAAACTATCTTATTTCAGGTTTTCCGCATTTTTCAATTTACTCGTAAACTAAAGCACTTATCTCGACTTACTATCAATAAAAATTATTTTGCCTTTCAATATAATAGCTTAAGTTCACTTTAGTTTCTATTTTTCTACCAATGGATTTTTTCATAACATCTTAACTAAAAAACAACGAATAATAACTAATAAAATCGTTTATTTTATTTTTTTTATAAAATTAACAGTTTTGTTCTAAATAAATGTGCATTTTTTCGGTATCTAAAAATTTTATATAAAAACCAAACACAATTTATTTTAGACAAAACCCATAATATCTCAAAACACGAAATTTCGACTCAAGCCATTATTATTTATTGCCACAGATTAAAAAAAAATTTTTTTACTTAAGAATATTATAAGAGAAAAAGCCGTCACGTACGCTATTTCACGTACGTTATTAAAATTCATTCATTATAAAATCAGCCAAAAGTCTCTTTTATTTCAAAATTACTGATAATAAAGGAAAAATAGTTGGCTTCGTGTAAGAAATTTAAAACAAGAAAAAAAACTTCACAATTCGCAGATTTTCGTATACTTTTACATGCACCTTGATATCAGTTCCGTTTTATGTCACGTACGCTATGCCCTTATTTCCCTCGATATTTTGGACAACAGGGTTTCAAATGTAATAATTTTTTTTTCGCATATAGTAAGCCCTGAATGGAACATAACAACAAAATGTTTTTGAGTTACTTTTATTTTTTCAGAATCTATTCCACTTTGTAGGCGTACAAATGTCACGTACGCTGATATGGAAATGCCCATATATATTTTTTGTGATATGAACTGTTTTCGTTATATAATAAAATATTTTATTTGAAGAAATACATATATGTATATGTGCGCATTTCAAGTAATTATGTACTGCATACCACAGTGCATTTCTAAAGGTATTCAATCGTATTGTCATAATTACCTATATGAGGTAATTAAACGTGTTCACTTTAATACCTTTCCCGGATAATTACCCATGTATCGTGACATTTTTCATGAGGTTATTAAGTGGTGTTTACCAAGTCAAGACAAAAACGTCAAAGACAATTACAGTGAACTAGCGAAAACGTGAATATTCGTGAATGAACGACTCGAAGGCGTGAACAGTTTAATTTTTACATTGACTACTATAAAACGAGAACAGAGTCTGAAAGCTCTAAATCGTGAACAAAGTTTGCTTGGTTTTTTCGTTTTATTTTTTGCATTTACTTTTAGTTTTGGGAATCCCAGAAGACATTTTTATGTTTACGCTGATTTTTTACAACAAATATATGCAAGTGGTATATGGAAAGAAATCGCTGTACTAAAATGGTTAAACAAAACACATACCAGAAGAAGAGGAGTAATTTCTTTGTGTAAAAACTATTAGGAAACATGAAATAAGTCGCAAATGAAATAATTCCGAAAAAAAATTAAATACCTTCCAATGGTTTTTCCATACAAAATTCATAACGACATACATAAGTCCCAATGCATTGGAAAATATTTAATTTTTTTCTTATTTCGTATGAAAAATCTGTTGGGACTTCTTTCATTTTCTTCTGTCATTGGGAATTATTTCATTTCTCGATTGGAAGTTATTTAATTTTTGTTTGGGAGTTGTTTAATTTTTATGGGAGTTATTTAATTTGGGGCTTATTTCATTGTATTTTGGGTACTCTAAAGGAAGATGAGTTGTTTCTTATTTATTTTATTTTAATTATGTGAAAAAGGGTAAACATTTTATTTAATTTAAAAAATTTATTTGTTGTTGGTTTAACACATCTAGATGCATTTTATTGATGCTAAAGGTTTTTTAAATAAAAATAAAATATTGGGTAGTATGAAAAAAAAAGTATTTGCTTTTTACTTAAAAATTTGTTTAAAAACACACACATATTTTGGGTTTTAAAACAAATTTTTAAGTAAAAAGCAAATACTTTTTTTTTTTTATTCATATTACCCATTGAGAAAAACATTTTATATTATTTTCGTAAAGTGAATAAATGTTAAAATTTAAAATTTATTAACCAATTTTAATATCTGCTATTGAATTGTTTGTTTGAAGTTATCACTTGGAGGTAAACTGTGCTATGTATTTTGTTCTAAAAATTTATTAATCGAACAAATTTGAAAACGTGAACACCTCTGGTAAAAATTAGTTCACGTTATCGCGAGTTCACTCTATATGAATTTGATAGATTTCTTGATTGGAACGTTATAGAATTATATAGTTCAAAGAAAATGTTGGACAGAATACAACGCTTTGTCACATGTAATTTTGTTTCCACGCAATACAATATTTAGCTTAATCATATATAAGAACACATGGACAATATTTCTGCTGCACAAGTATGTATAATAAATCAACCCTAATATAAAATTAGTTTATTGATATAATGTATGCTTACAACTTTTTTGTGTGTTTACAGTACAATACGAGTATAAAGTGTACATTCATGTAAAAGTTAACATACCTCAACATATATACAACTACTCTTATAACCTGTCTTCTTTGTACTCCAAGTATTACAAATAAACATTGGTATGAATGTTTAAACAGTGTGATGTAATTGTATGTGCATTTGGACATATTGCAAACAGGCAGGCATGCAGGCACACAACACGATTACAACCAGCAACATTAAACAGGGCCACAAGGACGAAGAAGAAATGCCTGTCACAGAAGTTCGATTGACAGTAGTTGCGTGCATGTTATTTTATTAAATTTTGTAGCTGCAATAACAACAACAAGAAGAACAGTTTCCCTTCATCCAAAAACACCATCAGTCCCACCATTACGGGCAAAACCTAAGGTTCCCTTTTCAGCTACAAAATGCTTATACCAGACTTACGTCCTCACAATCATGTTGATATTTATAAATGCACATCTGAACGTATGCGACCGCAAAACGAAGAATTGATGACTCCAGCGACGTGTTTGTTAATACCGAAAAGTTTTTACAACACACTGACACAGGCCACACAAATATGAATATCTGTATTTATAAACAAACGTACATATTCACATTTAAAGTTCAGTTTAGAGTCATTCAATAACCTTGCCCTATGCTATATACGAGTGCATATGTACATACATACTAGTGATGTGCCGAATATCAATTTTAGATATTCGCAAATATTAATACGAATACGAATATTATGTGTTAATAGACATTTATATGGGGTCCTAATTACGTCTGAAAATGAATAATCCTGTTGACTTACATTAAAGTCAATAAAAGCTATTCAAAACTATAATGGTCATCATCAAATAACATTTGAAAATAATACAAAATAAAAATTTCTATAATAAATCAAAGTGAATCCTACACAACGTGCCAACTTTTAATTTTTAGTTTTTGTGGAAAAGTCACTTTATATTTAACTATCTAGAGACAAATTGTAGTCCAACTTTTTACATAGTTTTCTCCATGACATAAATATAGAAGGTACTTCCAGTATTTTTGAAGTTTGTTATTTGAGAGAAATAAAAAAAAGATTCCCATATCGTAAAATATATATGTAAGTCTTCCCCCATAAAATTTTTACAAAAATGTGTAATTATCTTAACAAAAGTAGCGAATAAATAAGGCGATATACATGACTACACATACATATGTGATGTTTAAAAAGTGGTTATGTAATAACTTGGCGGATCTGTTTAAATTTTCTACCTAAAATAAGTATTCTAACTATATTTTCATCCAAATTGATTGGTGATTTTGATTAGTTGACAATAAATTTTCATTAACTTTAACAAATGTTCATTGATATTACATCTTGTTTAATTTATATAATTCGCTTCTTGTTCTTGCAAGTCTATTTCACAGATTTTGCAGGCTCTTAGACAGTGTCTAAGAGACACCAGATAATGTAAACTCAAAGAATGCAGCTCATTTTCGCTTTCTTTAACAAAACAATACATTTACAATGCATATCATTGCTTTTCAAGATAATAAAACATTTATCATCACAATTTTTTTGAAATTGTTTGAATTTATAAAAAAAACTTCTGAAATAATTTTTCAATAAAATTTTTAAACAAACAGGAAACAGAGGGGAAATGCGGTATCAAGATTTTATTGGAAACTTCAGAATACCTATCCTTGTCAGAAGGTGAATGTCAAGAAAAAATTATAGAATGGAAGTACCTTCTATATTTATATCATTGTTTTCCCTTCCTCATTTCTTGTCATTTAACATTTTTAAATATTTAAAATAATTGAAATTTATTTACTGGTAGTTTAGCATGTCTATATACGTATTTCATTGGCGCTTGAACCAAATCATCAGTAGACTTCAACCACAATTTTTTTTTTTTTTTTAATATTTTTATTTTCATATCAAACTACAAAATTTATTACCAATATAGGTACCAAGTACATATGTGGTTTTCATGAATAACAACCTATGTTATATATTTCTTATTTCGAGTTTACAATGTCAAATTGTTATATTTTAAATGCTTTTTAAAAAATCAAAGATATATGTATATTTGTTCAATGGTGCTTTGGTGACTTCTAAAACCAAATTGATGGTCCGAGATGCACCTACTACTAGTTAAAATTGGGGACAATTACGTCCTGAGCAGTTCTTCAAAAAGCTTTGTCATTGTTGATAGTAGACTTATTGGCCTGTATGACTCAGCCTTTGTAAGATTTTTGATCGGCTTTGGAATAATTCTGGCCTTAGCAAGCTTCCAGTGGTGTCGATAGTACTGTAGTCGTAATATGGCATTAAAAATAAATTGTAGGATTCGACTTGCAATACGAGGCAAATTCATCAGCATCTTGTTACTAATTCCATCAATACGTGGAACTTTTTTAGGGTTGACCTCAGCAATTAGTTTATGTACATCACACATCTAAAACTATAAGAGTCGAGGGAGTAGAGCAACTGCACTCGGCAAATCAATAATACCAGTACATATATTTGGCGTAAACACGGTTTTTAAATGCTCGGCAAATATGTTACCTTTTTCAGTATCGCTTCTTGCCCAACCTCCGGTAGATGTGCGCAGAGGTCGTTTAACCTCAACGGAGTCGTTAAGTGCACTCTTTAAATCTGATTTTATGTTGGGGTGATCTGTGCTGTTGCCATTCCCTTTTGCTCTTCTTTTTTCAGATACGAAACGTTTAATATCCGTAGAATAAATTCTATTAAACCCAGTCTGCGGATGGGAGGTAGTAGCATGTTCAGCACCCTGTGTAATAATTTCGTTATGGTTTGGAATGTTAGATTCAGTATCATCGTGTGTTCTTAGCTTAATGTTTTCCGTACAATGACTAGTAAAATATTTTTTTAATCGCAGCCAATTAACACGATTGATCATCTTCCCATTGGGCCAAAGATTGTAATGATCGTGGAAGAGTGATCGGACGAAGAATCTTCAACGTTAATTAAATCTCAAGAAATATTTTTCATGACGCCAAAATCTTTAACATCCGGAATTTTTCGTGTGTCTGTAGCAGGGAAGGAAAATGACTTCTTGGATTTTGTACCAAATGTCAAAACAAAATATACTTTTTGGACCATGACGGTACCATTTTTTTTAATATTTATTAATAAGAACGGAAACGTGAAAAAATTTGTAAAAATTCAGAAGTAGACAATAAAAAAAAGAAACTTAACAAAAATGGGTATAAAAATTGAGTATAAAAGATAACATAAAAAATATTAAATAATACATTCATAAGGGTACATTCGTAGATTACACTTGTTAGAGATCGGTTATTTTACAAATTTTGATTATTAACAGGCCTGTTATTTTCAAGCATAATCTAAGCTATGAGCATAAAAATGCGCGATAAAATCTAAAACACACTATTGAAGTAAAGGAGCGATATGTAGTTAACAAAAATAAATATAAACACAGCCAAGGCAAGTTCATGTACTAGGTGCTGTCAAGTTAACAGGTACAGTTAAGGTACTAGACAGATTTTTTTGTTGCAGAGTTGACACCACCTGGTACATGAACTTGCCTTGACAATAGCATTGGAACAAAAACAGAGAACCCGACCGTCTTTAATAAAACACACACAAAAAAATTAAACACAACATAGGCAAAATTAATGTTACTATATAGTGAAACATTAGCATTTTTAAATTGTACCAAGTAACTCGCGGTAGTACCACGGTACCAACGAGGTCAAAAATGTACCATAAAAAGTACAACTGTACCATGATTTCCATCCGTGGTCTGTAGGCCAGCTTGCAACACATACATAAATAGTTTTCCGAGAATACAGAGGTCTTACAAAAAAGAATGCTTTTAGGTGAAAAATAATGCAATTGAAGCACAGCCGCGAATAACGTTGTAAAAGACGATTTTAAAAAATCCAGTTTTTTTCACAGATTACCATTAACATAACTCTTTTGCGTTGTTCAAATATAAAACCATTCAAAATTATGCATCTTATCGCCGCCAAAATACAAATACAAATCGGCCAGTCAGTGCAAAACTTTGTAAGTAACTAATAAAATCATGCAAACGAAATTGTCGAAAATAGTTGATAAATGCAGCAGAGATACAAAAAGAAAAGCTAATGCTAGTTATCATTATTTTCAATAAGCTAAAAAAATTTTAACGAAAAAAGCAATCTTGCTTCAAAATACGTTCAGTGGCTCTCCTGAAAAATTATTATTAGCTTTTGAGTTCCCGGCAATTCCCAAAAAAATTACATGAAACCGCAAAAATGGGATCTAATTAGTATTTTTGTTATATGTTTTTTTACATTTCACCGGTCGCAAATAATAATTTTGGAAATTTTGAAAAACATCATGTCTTAAGCCTGGTATTCTGTTCAACATTTCACGCGAAATATTGCCAAAGTACATATAAGGCCTAACTATAATGTGCTTAATGTAACTTAAGCAAATGTGCGAATACACACAATCAAATGTATACAACTATAATGTACTTAAGACACTTTTCGTCAAGTTTCGTCAAGTGTCATTTGCTTAAGGAAAGTGCGGTCAATTTCGCTTTTCCTTAAGCAAATGACATCTGTTCGTTTCTGTTGTACATTTTTATTTGGTTATTTGGTTTCAAACATAATGGAGGACGAAATTAATTTTGTGGACAATTTAAAATTACACTGTCTTCAGAAATTTAAATTTTTTATCCATTTTTGCAACACAATTATAACAATTTTCCAATAAACATACATAATAGATACATATAATTGTTTACAATTAAAACATGCAATCACTGTTGCTTTTTTTAGTACTTTTTTATTTTAGTTTTCGTTTACTTTATAAATTAATAAACGATAAACATGGATTTACTTGTTTATGGTAATATATTTATAACTTTTACAAATTAAATGAGATTTCGTCAAAAATATTACATTTTAAAGAAATAAAAACGAAAATAGTTTTCCAAAAGTGCAAATGTTTGCAACTAAGTGTAGAAAGTTTTTAAGCTCAATAAGTACAATATAGCCACCTAAAAGTCTTCAGTAATTTACTTAAGCATTTGACATGCATTTCGTTGAATTTTGACACTAGCTTAAGTTTGGTTAAGCACATTATAGTTGGGCCTTTAGAGTCTGTCGTGATTTGAGTTTATTGTGGAGTCCCTTGAGTAAAGAGTAAGGGAGCAGTGGAAGCTGATAAACGTGTGTAAGTGAAGCCAGCGAGTCCTGATTAGTGTATCAACTGTGAGAGTCTGACATAGAGTTGTTATTGGTGTATCAACTGGAAGTGTCGGCAGAGTGAGTCTTGTGTGTGACGAGCAACAGATAAAGCAGAATTGTGTCAACACTAGCGCAGCCAGTGGTCTGAGACGTGTATATACAACAGCAAAGAAGGTGTAGTGGTAACCAGTTGTGAATATTGAAGTATCTATGTGTTTGTATTTAAGCTCTTGAATTGAATTTAGATTAGTGTTATTTATTAGTAAATAGAGATTGTATCATTCTTAACCCTAATTAGTACACTGGGGTCTTTTATATATTGCAAATCTTCGAATCTACGGAAAAGCGTTTTTAACAGAGAATAAAAACGTAACAATATGCATTTTAACCATTAAAAATGTCAACGATTTCCTATATTTACTACCATTTCTTTGGTAAGACTCATAAGAACTAGGGGGTTACCTGAAGTAATCTATGTAGTAGGTATTTCCTGTATAAATTTTGCGTTACTCTGAAGGCTCATATAAAGTTTCGTTTATTGGGATAAGTGCAAGTGCCTTAACTTAAATTAACTGAAATTAAATTTTAAAGTACATAAAACAAAAAGCTTAAATTTCATGGCTAACTCCCACTTTTTTAAACGAAAATTTATAGCCTCGCATTATTGCAACAGGCTTGCATAACTTCAATAAAATCGTTTGAGTTAAACACTTTTGATTTGCATTTTTAATTGAAAACTTTATAAGCGTAGAACAAACAGCCAATGGCTAAAATTTGCGAGTTTTCAGTTGTTTCCAGTTAGTTGCTCATCTAGGTTTACTTATGTACCAAGTTTCAGCTCACCAGCGCAAATTTTAATTTTTATAGCTTAACCCCAATCATGTCAAACGGAAACGGATAATAATAAAAACATAAATATTTTGTTAAAATCTGCTGAATAGATGAACATGAAACAGTAAGCTTAAGTTTTATGGGCGTGTTAACGCCAAATTTTTAAACGTAAATCTATAGCCTTGTTTTTGCTTGGCTGCGATTAAAACTAAATGTATTTGGGATGAGTCGAACCGGGAATCTCTTGACTAATAGACTAACGTGCTTACCATTCAGATAAAGAGCAAATGGTTATTGGATTCGCAAATAATGATTTATTTAGTTTTGTCGCTTCTTTTTCGTTTTGGCGATTTTTTTTCTGTTTTTGGAGGTTTTTTTAATTTTGGCGATTTTTTTCTGTTTTTGGGGCTTTTTTTTCATTTTGGAGACTTATATCATTTTGGCGATTTTTTTTTTCATTTTGGCGATTTTTTCCTTTTGGCGGTTTTTTTGCCTAGGGTTTTTTTTTTATTTTGGCGAATTTTTTATTTTGGCAATTTTGTCATTTCATTTTGGCGATTTTCTTCTGTTTTTCAGTTTAGAAATTTTTTTTTCATTTTGGTAATTTTTTTAATTTTTGCGATTTTTTCATTTTGGATATTTTTTCTGTTGCTTGGGGTTTTTTTCAATTTGGCGATTTTTTGTTTAGTGTATTTTTTTCGTTTTAGCGATTTTTTTATTTTGGCAATTTTGTGTTGTTTTTGGGGTTTTTTTCATTTTTGGCAATTTTTTTTCTGTTTTTGGAGTTATTTTTTCATTTTGGCGATTTGTTTTAATTTTGGCGATTTTTTTTTCATTTTGGCGATTTTTTTCCTTTTTTTTCGTTTTGGCGATTTTTTTTCCTTTTGACCTTTTTTTTCATTTTGGCGATTTTCTTTCGTTTTCGTGATTTTTTTTTCATTTTAGCAATTTTTCCGGTTTTTCGCGATTTATTTTAGTCGTAGACATTTTTTTTAATTTGGTGCTTTTTTCATTTTGGCGATTTTTTTGGTTTTTGGCGATTTTTTTCGGTTTGGCGATTTTATAATTTTTTGATTTTTAGTTTTACCGTTTTTGAAAATTTCAAGAGTTTAGCTCTTACGGTTTCCAAGATACAGCAAGTTGTCAAAATTTCATAGTCAAAATTGCATTAACTGATGGAACACCCTTTAATTTAAATTTTTTTAAATTTTAGTGTTAATTTTTGTAGTCTGTATACAAATACACTAACCTTACAAATTTCAAGTGTATATACATACATACATACATTCAATTGTATGTATATTACATGAGATTTTAAAATTTTTCGTTCCTCGTTTTGGAACACCCTTTAATTTCCAATTCTCATGTATTTTTTGTTGTAGCGGCTAAAGGTCTATACACTGTGTCCAAATTTCAGGTCTGTAGCTCTTACGGTTCTCGAGAAAATACCCTGCATAATTTTAGACATAGTTAATTTTACATAACACAAAAAGTTAAAGTTTTCCAACCCTGGAAACGTCTTTTTAATTTTTTTAATATTTTTTTAATTTAAAATACCAATTTTGGTCGTACTGAAGTGTAAAATAGGTTTATTTATTAAAAAAAATAAAAATTTGTTTTCGGTAGTGACTTTTATATGACAAAATCAAGTTTCAGTTTTCCAGCTCTGAAACCGTCTGCTCGATTCTGCTGATTTTCAATACCAATTTAAGTTGGACCATTTCTGACACACCAGTCCAAGAACGAAGTCTCTAGCTTTTCTGGGAGCTTCGGAAAACCGATTTCACGTACACCGGACGGACGGACGGTCGAACGGACGGTCGGACGGACAGACGGATCTCGCCTATTCGTCTTCGCTATTCATAAGGACCCAGAATGTATATATTTTTTTGGTCGCAAATTAATATTATGGAAATTACACACGGAATGACAAACATATATATACCCTTTTCCATTTTTGGTAAAGGGTATAAAAAGGGTTAAAGCTTTTCAAAAGTAGAGTTGAAGTCTACTAATGATTTGTTTAAGCGCTAATGAAATTCAGGGGGGTTATTATGTAATCCGAATTGAACGGAAATGTTTTCGTATTGTAATGTTAATAACATACAAATTCGAACAGTGTTCTTTTCAAATAGAATTACACAATAGCGCACCAGGCATATAGACATGTTAAGGACATATTTTATATTACAAATTTTAATTTTTTATGACTTGAATTTGGCATAAATTATTTGCTTAAAAAAAATAAAAAAAATTTAATCGTAATCGAGCGGTTAATGGGATCGATTACGACTACGATTAAAAGGTGCGATTAATCGCGATTTCGATTATGATTACAATCGCTGTGCAAACTTTCACAAAGCCAAGGCATATCCCAGAACAGACACCATTGTAACCTAATATTTTTAAGCCATTTATTTTAAACATAAAAAATATTCGAATTCGTTTGAATTTGTGAATACGAATGCAAATATCTAAATCCGTCGAGTATTCTGGAATTCGAATACGAATATTCGGACATCACTAGTACACAAATGCATAAATATAAAATCAACAACAACATTTAACTATAATGTGTTATTATTATTGTTCAGTAATAATGATAAAATTGGTCAGGAAATTAGGCTAAATTAAGGGTTGTAAATTGTACAAAAATTATAAATTTATTTAATTTGGACTACTACGGCTACAACAATCACACATTCTATTAAATTAAAAAATATACATACATACATATATGTCACGCTCAAAATAGAAAGGGACCTGAGGGTAAAAACCGGTTTTGTTCGGGAGAGCCATTTTAAAGATTTAAATACGTGTATCTTTGGTGTACCATCACTGAGCGTGTTGATATTGGTCTCATTTGAAAGCGACACATCTCATGACGTCAGGAACGTGTTGGGCAACGTGTAGGTCATCCCTACCTCTTGTTTTGTGAAGTTGGTTTTTACTGTTTTCTACCTAGCGCGCTGTTTCCATGAGTTTGATATCAATTTTGCTCGCGTTTTTTCGAATCCAGGTTTATTTTCTGAAATTATTAATTGTGAATTATAATAAATAATTATTTATAATTCTTTTAAATCGTGAATATCACTCTGTTAGTACGAAAATTTTTTCACATAACCTTAGAATCGGCGACTTCAATTTCATAAAACGCCCATATCTCTGGCAGGGAACACATTTGGGGCATGGGATCGGTCTCATTCGATGCTCAGATGTTGTCCACATAAAAAAAAGTGAAAATTGATTTTTTTACCCTTAGGTCCCTTTCTCTATGCGCTGTCACATATACATAAATAGGAGTATGTACATACATATGTATGTATATAATAATAATTGTTGACCTGTAGGTAAACAATTTTTCTCCGCATGTCTACCACGAAGTGATTAAAGCAATCACGATACAAACAAATTTAATTTTTATAAGAGTTGGGGACAGGATCTACATATATTCGGACTAATTTCAGTGGAAAATTTTTGCTATCAATATTTATGTTCTGTGGGAATTTGGTGGTCAGTCAGGATTTTATGAAATTAGTGATTATATTAGAGTCTTTGTAGACTCCTTGACGCTATTAAACTTAAAATAAAATTACAGTTAATTCGAGAGAAAATGGTACACCAGCCGCAACTCGTCTAAAAGAGTCTTTTATGACTAATGTTTCTGATCAATTTCGAATCATATTCGAGAAAGCTTGTGGTAGCACCTGCAATTAATTGCGAATCTTTTTTGAGTAATTTTTTTGAGTCATATTACTAGTCACTTACGACTAATTTTCCAATTATATTACACGCGCATTTTGAATTGCATTTTTGCTGTATCAATTCATTTTTCTTAATAATATATATTAAAACTAAGAGCTAATATTTGCTAAGATTTTTCTTATAATTTATTATGATTCGTTTTTAATTTAATGCATAATCAATCGGCCATGTCATTGAGTTGAATTCCGTTCGGAAACGGAATTCATTCCACCCCATTTTTGTAGAAGATGCTGTATAAAAAAGGAAACTAAAATACGGAAATTTGTCAGGTGTGTCCATACTGTGGGGGGTTTGATATCTTAAGGTGGATTCAATTCCGTTTACGAACGGAATTTAACTCTGTAACATGGCCGAATATAACATAAGTCCCAGCAAAAAAATAATCGAGATTTAGAAGCAATTGCTTATTAATAAAGTTTCTATTGCATTTTTATAAATTCTTTTTCTTTTTTTGTAGTGTAGTTTAATATAATAAGCGCTTCGGAAGCGCGGAAAAGCACACAGTGCATATCCTCTGCCTTCCGAGGATGCAATAACGTAAGCGAATAACGAAATTTAACACAAAAAATACGTCAGTCGGCTGTTTATACTCAAACTCTCAAAGTTTTTTATAGATCATCCTATCTCGCTTACCTGTATACAAATTTGGATCCGAAACTTTACTTCGAGTTTTGATTTTTTATTTTTTAATTGAATTGTGTACCAAAATAAGTATGTGCTTCGATAGTTTAGTGGGTAGTGTTCTAGCCTAACATACGGAAATCCTGGGATCGACTCCTGTAAAGTATTGGAATTTAATCCTTAAGAGTAGTCGAATATTTTTGCTGAATTCAGGTCACTCACATATATAGGTGTTTCTAGCGAAGCACCATTTTTTGCTTTGATATGATAATATCAATTAACATGATTCACTATCACATAACATGATATTTTTTCGCATTCTTTTTTTTACAAACGTAAGTACAGAAAAATTTCCCGTTATAAATGGTAGCACCAGCAAATAAAACTCCAATATATTGCTTAAAAGAGCCACATTTCGATAATATCCATGATCAATTTATGATTGCGCACATTCTGTAAATTTTGTGTTGCGCGACGCAGTCCAGCTAGCATTTTTTAATCACAATCGAATCTTTTCCGAATCAGCTTGACGGGAAAAAATAACCGCATATGAGCTAATTTTTCGATCATAAATGATACTCCTGTTGTGAGAAAATGGTACCCTTAAGATGAATCATACCAAATCATCATTTATGATACGATTTGCTGATTCAGTTTTGAGCAGTTTTCTGGTAGTATTAAATCATTAAAACTCCTTTTTGTGGTTTCTTTACATTTAGTTCCTCTATTTTCAAGAAATCATTATTTCATCATGTAGATGAATAATAAGTGAATCCTTTTTCAATCACCCAAGTGATAAATCAGTTTTTCATCATCATCAGTTTTTCATTATCATCTGAAGAGAGTCATACAAGAGATTTCTGCACAAAATGATCACGCAAATGCTAGCTGGGATTGTGTCTATCTGCCTATGTATGTATGTATGTATGTATGTATGTATGTATGTATGTATGTGTGGCACTATATAAATCGAATGCATTGACCGATTTGGATGATCCTTACAACATACGATTTTTCTTACTTTGGGAGTGTCACTAAAGATATGACAGTAGTCAACGCTCAATATGGCAGCCAATAGACACCATTTTGTAAATAAGAAAAAAAAGAAGAGTCGGTGAACTATATCAAAATAGCTATCAATCGACAGGTATTTTAAAATCATCATTAAGTTTCTCTTATGATTTTTCATTTCAAATGACCATTTACGATATTTAACTCTTCAAATTTGGTCGCAGTCGGCATACTCGCGAATAAAAAGTGTAACTTATTATTAGACAAAAAATTTGTTTCGTGTAATTTAGAGAAGTTTATATTATTTTGAAGCTTTGTCTTTTTAAAAACTATCGTGAAGCACAAGCTTTTGTTCAAATTCTACATAAAGGCGAGCAAGTCTACTGCTATACGCCAAAATTACCGGGTGACTTTCGTGGTACGACAAACAGATAGACTGGCTAAGACGGCCGTTGGATCTTATAATGTCATGTTGCTCCAGGTAAGGAGTTAGTGTTAGCAGAGGGATATGCGAATCAATTGGCTTCTTCAATTTTAAGCTATTGAACTCACTGGAAAAGTACAATTGTTGTGACAACGGAAAAAGTCGATTTCTGAGGAAACGTAATTCTTCGGCTTGAACTTTTAGTGTATCATATATCTGGGTCACACTCCTAGCTTTACGTGAAAGAGTGACGAACCGAAACATGTAGGCTATTACGTGCAGCGCTCGTGGAAGACTAGAAAATCTTTCCAGAATATCCTCCCTCTCAGCCGAGGTAGCAACAAAAACCTTAACATTTTTTACTTCTTCAGTTGTTTCAAGTGGAGCAGGACCTTCGGGCTACTGTGAATTTCCTAAACGTAGCCAATCAGGGCCATACCACCATTGCTCGTTTGAACGCAACTCAGCAGGGGCCACACCCGGGTTGCTAGATCGGCTGGATTGTTATTTAGAGATATATGAGACCAATTTTTGTTGCCTATTTTTCGTACTATGGTAGCAACCCTATTTGTTACAAACGTTTTCCAATTGCATGGTGGTTTTCGGAGCCACGCCAGAACTATTGTTGAGTCAGACCACAAGTATAGCGAATATGTATTAAGTCCGAAAGCTGGAATAGTACTCTCAATTAAGTTTGCTAATAATACTGCACCGCACGACTCTAGTCGTGATAAAGTCGGCTTTTTTACTGGGACGACTTTTGTTTTGCATATGAGCAATATTGATAACACTTTATCTCCTATGCTAATTCTTACGTAAATTGATGCTGCATACGCTAACTGAGATGAGTCACAGAAGCCATGAAACTGAATGCCACAACCCGGCGAATATTGAACCCAGCGTGGAAGCTTTATTGTTTCAATTTGTTCATAATTAGATATAAAATTTTGCCATTTCTGCAAAGCAACTAATTTTATAGGTTCGTCCCATTCTATTTTATCCAACCACATCTGCTAAATTAAAATTTTTGCATTTATTATTACTGGGGCTAGCCAACGCGCAGGATCGAACAATCTTGCAATAATAGATAACATCTCCCTCTTGGTGTAACTTGATTTAAGTTTAAATTTTTCTGCAGTAAAGAAAAACATGTCCTCTGCTGCGTTCCAGTGGATGCCTAGTGTTTTTGATGTGCTTTTATCGTCGAGAGGCACGAATGAGGAGTTTAGTAAATGCTCTGGGGGCAGACCTTTTAAAACATCTCTTGAGTTCGAAGTCCATTTTCTTAACTCAAAGCCCCACACCTCTAAGATGCCAATTAATTGGTCACGTGCCACCAAGGCATCAGGAATTGAATGCGCTCTTGAGCCTAAAGGGAAACATTTTTCTTCATCATTGGCCAATTGAAGTATTGTTCTAAGAGCCAAATATGTGGCACAATTTACTCCAAAATTAACCGTTTTGAATACGTAGTCCTCAATGTCACCGCCTTCTGAACTACGAAAATCTATTTTCTGAAAGGGTTTATGTTCAGGTGCTACCACAATTTGCCGGTACACTTTTGAAATGTCGGCATTGAACACAAAGTGAAAAAATCGCCATTTTAATATTAAATTCACGAGTGTAGCTTGTAGAATTGGGCCAGTGTACAATATGTCGTTTAGGCTTTTGCCACTAGGAGTCATACTAGAGGCATTAAAGACTACTCTTAATTTTGTTGTTGTTCTTTCTGTCTTAAATGCACCAGGATGGGGCAAATAATAACTTGGGCCACTGGAATTTGTAGATTTTTCCATATGCCCTAGAGTTACGTATTCTTCTAGTACCGCATCATATTGTGCCTTGCGCTCAGCGTTACGTGCTAATGATTTTTCACTTCCTAAAAACTGGCTCACTGCAATGTGCCTATTGGGACCAAGCACCGCAGTATTACTTCTGAAGGGCAGACTTACAGTATATCTCCCGTTAGAGTCTCTAGTGGTAGTAGAACGATAGATCTCCTAACAAATTTTATCTTCTTCTGATAATAACTGCCTACGAGACACTTCTTCTAACTCCCAAAACTTTGCTAAATGGTCGTTACTAGAGATTTTTGTAAAGTGTGACCTTGTCACCGAACGTGGAGACACACAACTTGTTGGGCCAGTTACTATCCAGCCAAAAATTGTTTCTTGAGCCACTAGAGACTCAAAATTTCCACGTTGAACTCCTCCACGAAGAATAAGGGGGTACATATCACCTTCTAATAAAAGATCCACTTCACCACTTTCGAAAAAATTTGGATCAGCATAATTTAAATTTGGTAGTTCATTTCCACTCAAGGGTCTAAAGGAATGCGTTGGTACATTACCAGTTACACGTGGAACTACTAACGCCTGAACCTTGAGGGAGATATTTTGAAATGAACATGATTCAATTGTAAAGGAGGCCATTTTGCTCGATTTGCTAATAAAATCGCCACCTAGACCTCATGATACAATTATACAGGTAACCGCAAATCGACAACAAATTTACAGCAAATAAAACAACAGGGCTTTTTGTTGCTAGTTTCTGGTGCCAACTGTCATAGAGCAATGAAAGATAAACAGCGTGTGTGTGTGTTTGTAAAACATAAACAACATTTGGCAGAGTGCACCACGCGGTTACCTGTATAATTGTATCATGCTAGGCCTGTTACCTCAACTGAAATTGCAGTAGTGGACAATCTCAGCAATTTTTGAACCTTTTCGGAAATAAAACTTTCATCAGAACATGGATCAAAAAGAGCTCGCGCTTTATATGTGGCACCGCAATGTACAACGTTCACCCAAGCCGTTGCTAGTATTACTTTTTTAGCGACTGAAGCATGATGAGATTGGACAACTGAAGATGGAGCGACATTAGTGGACTGTAACTCATTTTCTCCATTTTAATTTTCATTTTGTCTAGATTGATGATGATTACTAATCGCTAAACCTTTATGTATTAGGGTGTGGTGTTTTTTCTTACATTTGGAACACGAATTTGGACAACTGCACTCACTGTATAAGTGACCTGTTGTTAAACAATTGAAACAGAAATGAAATTTTTTCAAAGTCGAAACACAAGTTTTGTAGTCCATATTCAGAAATTTGCTACACGAGCTGATTTTATGATTGACTTTGCATAAGCTACATTGCATAGAGGTGACTTTTGTATGATGAGTCTTGTATTGTTTATTCTTATTTTGGGCCTGAATATATTTGCTGCTGTGTGAAAAAGTTTGGGAGCCACTGGCGACACAATTTGATGATATTATATCCGAAACGCTTTCTAACGCATGAAATCTGTCTGTAAGAAATATATTCATTTCTTCCCGTTTGGGAACCTCTGTTTTATTTTTGACTGATTGTTCCCACAGGTTTAAAGTACATTCTGAAAGACGTGACGAACATAGGTAAACAAAAATTGAGTCCCATGTGCAAATGTCTACCTTATATAGCTGAAGAACTGACATACAATTATTAATCTCCCTTTGGAGTCTTTTTATTTCTACCGCTGCATCTTGTAGACATGGTGACAAATTAAATAACAATTTTAATTGACTATTTATTAAAACACGTTTATTTTCGTATTGTGGTTTTAAGTTATTCCATGCTACTTAAAAGTTTCCGCTTGTAAGTGCTACATTTCTATTTATGTCCCTGGCCTCACCATTGGATTTGTTAAACAAATAAAATAGCTTTTCGACTGGGCTAAGTTTACTATTGTTCACATAAATGGCAGTAAACATGTCTCTGAAAATTGGCAACGTTACGTAATCCCCATGAAAAATACCTGTGTCACAAGGAGGTACTGCTATAGAGCTACCAGAGTTGGGAACCACTGGATCCCGGGCCTCTTTAGTTTTTTCAATAGCACCTTGTTTAGCTTTCGAAAGAATATTTATACAGTTAACATACGCCTTTTTTACTTGCTGTTGTTTTGTTTGAACAGCTACAAGTTCTTTTTTCTTTTCCACTGTCTCTGTTGTGCACTCCTCATAAAGCTTCTTACACCTGGCCCAAGCATTGTCTATCTCCTCTCTTTCAAAGGCAAATGCACTTAAAGTAGTTGCCGCTGGGTAGAACTCACCGCGGTGACACGTATTGCCGCTGGTAATACTCGAGTTACACTAACGACACCGTATCCCCACGGCGACTCGTATTACATAACATGTCGCCACGTCAACACTTATAATACCTGCACAGAGAAGTAAAGTTTGAACAGTTTTCTTTAAAAAAATTTACTAAGTAACAAAAAAAATTATGCTAATGGGTCACGTAATGAACAAAATTAAAAAAGTCGAGAAACCCCGATTTTCGGGCTAAAATAGATTTCAGCGATAAAGCTTTTTCGAAAAATCTGAAAAAAATCACAAAAATACTTTAATAATTTAATTATAAATTTAAAAATAATTTCCTTAAGCTTAAGCTTTCAAAAAATGCAATGTACCTATAAAAATCGAAAAAAATTTGAATATATAATTTAAAATGACTCAGTCGTAGTTGTAAAATACAATAATGTATATTTTTATAAATATAATACTTTTCATGTGTCTAGGTCAAACAAAACTACGTACATACGTATTTCTGAATCAGCAAAATGTTGAGAACTCAAATTATTTTTATTATGCTTGGTGCAAAGTTTAATAATTTCCTTAAATGTAGATTTTCCGTTTTCATCAAATGCAAAAAAAAAAATAATTAAATTCTCACATGCTGCCTAATAAATTTATTTGTTGGAGCTTTACAGCACAAGAGGTGCACATGTACACTACAAGTGTCATAAATAAGGGTTAACATTTTTTCACTTGAATTATTCCGATTGACATTCTATATACATCACTCAAGCAAAGTTTTTTTTTTGCTAGAAATGTGTCTTTTTAATGTACATTTTGCATTGAACATTGAGTTTTTTGCGAGTATTTTTTTCTTATTATTAAGCGTAAACGATTTCTGGTTACACCGTGGGACAGGCCGTAAATCTTAAAAATTTGATTGCACTTTTTCCCAATATTAAAAATTTAAGTGTTCCTATGTGCATTTATTTGAATGTTGCTAGTGGGAGACAAGCAGCCAACCTTAATACAAACATTTCTCGGCAAAACTAGAGACATTATGCTGCACTATTATTTGAACAAATTTGAAGTTAAAGCAATATCATAGTTGAAACAACCAACGATTGTTAACCAATAAAAATTCTACTTTTTACTTCTTGATAGTTATGTATATGCTTTTATATTTTAGATAACGATATTTACATACGCTTTTTTCATACTTTTACTTTATTCGAACTGAGTATATAAGTGGGTGCTAGAAAAGTCAATAGGTGTGTTCGATTATTTTTCCACTAAAATCTAATAACTGAGTAAATAATGAGTAATATAAAGAAATTACTCTTAATAAAAACGTTAACATATAAAAGAACACGAACAGAAAAATTTTAAGATCCAGTAAAATGAGGATATACAACAGCTGATTGCTAATAATTTTCGTGCTGAAAACTTATATGCGAAAAGAATATACAAAATTATACTTTTGTGTGTAACCAGTAACCGGTTTGCCGCACGGAACAAAAAATGTGTTTTTCAGAAAATCGATGAAGAATGTTTAATTAATTTGTTTTATAAAAATACACGATATAATTTTTTGTTTAATAACGAAAACAGTAGATACATGTGCGACAGGAAAAGTTAAAAAATACCTATTTCAGAAAATAAGTTTTAGAGAAAAAGACTTTGAAGTTAACAAGTTGTTTTTGATGCGCCTGAACGCTTTTATTTTTTGGAATATTATTGGATTTGTTTCGGTATTTAAGCTATTGTGTTTTTATATTGTTTTTTTAATAAATAGTAAAGCTAAAAATTATCATTCTTAAATTACCAAGTTTTTATATATAAAAATCAGACTTTAAATTCAAAACAATTTTAAAACAGATCTAATAGATTTAAAAATAACTCATTCGCCATATTGAATCCTCCATTTTGGATTTTTAAAAGTTAATACCATATTCCTAATCATCGACCAGGAAAACCACTGAGTAACAAGCTTCAAGCAAACTAGATCAATTAGAGAAAAGTTTGTCACATCAAATTCTTTTTCACTTTTTTTTTTATCAAAAGTGTACTTTAAAGCTTATTTATGACAAAACTAATGCAGCTAGGAGGGAAGCTGCAATTTGTTTCATTAGAAATCTATTTTTTCGATCCATATGTCTCTTTAAACTTTGCATGTCACATATTGTTTTTAACATGCCCTCAGCGTGAAAAGTTATTAGGATTAATAGAAAAAAATCTCTGTTGCCGCATATATCAATTATAACCACAATATTGCTTACTTCCTTTCAAGTAGGTCTAATTAGTGCATTTATTAAAGGCATTAATCGTTGTACCTTCATAGTGAACAGACGTCTTAGCGGTGCTTTCTTTTTACATACATACTAAAGAACAACATATACAAAAAATATTCGTTATACATATTTGACTTTAATAAATAAGCCTTACTTGCTTTGCCTATACTTTTTACATAGAAATAACAAAAACAAAAAAAAAACGCAAACAAAAACACAAACAAAGTGCCCTTGAGGAATACTCTATATGAGTACCTCAAAGGAAAAAAATTTGAAGTGAGTTCTAACGGCAGAAATGCCTATTTTACTGTGAGTTCTGAAACTCTTAATGAAAACATTAAAAATAAAAAATGTGATGATAGACGTGCTGTGAGTTCTGAACTTCTTGTTGAAAACAATAAAAATAAAAATTCTGATTAATTTTTCCAACTGCAAATTCACATGCCAAATAGTGATTCGTTAACACTACGATGCCTAGTACCTCGTCATATAAGGCAGTGACATCATTCGCTTCGGGCTAGTATTCATCACTAAATTTGTATTCGGCATTGGCCGAGCCCATTAATTATATATAGACCTAAGATTTGATTACTTATTGTTAGTTCATTTATTTTTGAAGACACAATAAATAAATATTTTAAAGTATACAAAAAAAATTTATTAAAGGAAAAGTAAAAGGGAAAATAGCTTTAGATGCTCTGATATATTCAAGATATCGAAAAGCTGAGAACGAGCTTAAGAAAAGTACATAATCAGACATATATAATCGATCAATAACGGTAGTATTCAAAAAAAACTTACTAAAGCTTTGCTATGCAATATTAAGAAAGGTTGTATTCAAAAAAAATTATATCAAAATTTTAAAGTAGGCACCTACGTTTGTTAAGACTACTTTAAATCGATATTTCCAAAATATCTATATTGTACCTCAAATATTTTTTGTTCATATAGCACATATTGATTCATGATACATCTGAAAATGAAGCCAGAAGTGTTAGCTCTTACTATTTGTGTCATGTTATGGAAAACATCACCAAATTATCCAAATGATTCGAAATACATAGCAAAATCCATAAAAAAGATATTAAAATAAATTCAATTATACAAAAAATGTTTTAGTGATGTACATACAGTCAAAACGAATGGAAACAAGTAAGAGTGCTATATTCGGCTGTGTCGAATCTTATATACCCTTTACCAACGTATGTAAATGTAGTATACAGATACATACATAAGTTGTACATACATATTTGTTATGTGATAAAATTTATAATATTTTGTTATAGCGCAATTTTTAGTAAGTGACTCTCGGTTTTTTCGACTAAAGAATTTGTTTGAGTAAAGATCTTCCTAAAACGTGAAATATTTTTAACTGAAAAAAAAAATTATTTTTGGTTATTTGTTACCCAAACTTTTTTTCAACTTCCAATTTAATTTAATTTAATTTTTCTGGTTTTAATACGAGGTAAAATTTATTTCTTTCTAAAATATAGAATATATTTAATTACCAAAGAAATAACTAGGTTTATTTAATTAGTTCTATATAACAAAAAAACTCTACTTTTCCTAAGCCTGGAATCATCTTTTTAAATTTTTTTGGGTCGTTATACCAATCTTGTTCTTTAAAAAAATATATAAAATATGTTAAGTGAACAAAGAAAAAATTAAATAAGGAAAATACTAGTTTTATTTAGTTACTTTAATATCAAATAAATTCAGTAAAGTGCGACTTTGACTCCCGCACGAAGGGTTCCGTACGTTCATTTTTCAGCATTTTTTTAATTTGGCGTTTTTGGCTTTTTTCGGTTTAAAAGATTTTTTTTTTCATTTGTCGCTTTTTTCTCGTTTTAACGATTTTTTTCGGTTTTTGACGATTTTTTCCCATTTTGGCGATTTTTTTTTTATTTTAGCGATTTTTCCGATCTATTTTAGTTTTAGAATTTTTTTTAATTTGGCGATTTTTTTTTTGTTTTTGGCGACTTTTTTCGGCTTGGCGATTTTATAATTTAGGAATTTTTTAGTTTTACCGTTTTTGAAAATTTCAATTTCTAACGGTTTCCAAGATACAACAACTTCTCCAAATTACATAGTCAAAATTATATTAGCTGATAGAACACCCTTTAATTTCGATTTTTTAAATTTTATTTTTAATTATTGTAGTCTGTATAAAAATACACTACCCAATAAGCACTCAAAATATTAAAATTCAAGCACTTGAAATTTAACTGGAAATAAGGTTGAATTCAAGCTATTTTTCAAGTAATATTCAAGTTTGAAAATAGTTTCAAATAAAAAATCAAACAATATACATATATGTTCAAACCTTGTCAAATAAATTATTTATTTATTAATAAAATTAAAATGGTGTTGAAAAACATCAAAGATAAATAAAAAAGTGAATTTAAAAAAAAAGTGGTTAAAAACGTGAAAACAATAGTGAAGGTAGATATGCAGAAAATTATTGTAAGAAAACTTGTCGATTGCATTTTCCTTTATATTTTAAAAACATTTTTTTTAAGCTTGAAATACACTTGAATTAAGTTGTAATACAAGGATGAATTACAGTATAATTCAAGGCTTGAATTCAACTGTAATACAATTGAATTTTTCAAATTGAATTCAAGTTCCCTTTTCACTGGAGAATGCTATTGAAATAGAGTGTAAATCAAGCATAATTCAAACCTTGACAATTGAATATGTGACTTGAATAACAATGGTTTTACACTTGATTTCAAGCAAAATTGCTTATTGGGTAGCTTTACAAATTTCAAGTGTATATACAATTGTATGCATATTACATGGAATTTTAAAATTTTTCGTTGCTCGTTTTGAAACACCCTTTAATTTTTAATTCTCGTGTATTTGTTGTTGTAACGACCAAAAGTCTACACAGTCTGTCCAAATTTCAGGTCCGCAGCTCTTACTGTTTAACAAAAGAAAAATATAGTTTGTCCTAGTTACTTTTATAAACATAAAAACTAGTTTTCCAACCCTGGAATCATCCTTTTAGATGTTTTCTGACTCCTTATACCAATCTAGTAGTTCTTAAAAAAATATATATAAAGTATGTTAAATGAACAAAGAAAAAAAGGAAAAAAATCGTTTTAATTAGTTACTTTAATATTCAGAAAAAAAGTTAAAAGTTTCCAGCTCTGGAGCTATTGTTTTTATTTTTATAATTGTCTACACCATATTTTTCTTTCCAACACGTACAATATATATAATTTATAAGGAAAAAGAAAAAAAATAATTAGACCTAGTTGCTTTTATATATCACAAAATGTGTAAGTTTCCCAACCCTGGAACCACCATTTATTATTTTTCTGATCTTTTACACCAATCTCTTTCTTTTAAGAATATAAGATACGTTTAAATTATAGAAAAAAAGGAAAATTTAGTTAAGTTAGTTACTTTTATATAACAAAAAAAGTTAAAGTTTTCCAACCCTGGAAACGTCATTTTAATTTTTTTATTTTTTTTTTTTAATTTTACATACCAATTTTTTCATACGGAAGTGTAAAATAAGTTTATTTATTAAAAAAATAAAATTAATTTTAGTAAGTTACTTTTATATAACATAAAAATTTAAAGTTTCCAACCCTGGAAACGTCTTTTTAATTTTTTTATTTTTTTTAATTTGAAATACCAATTTTCTTCGTAGTGAAATATAAAATAAGTTTATTTAACAACAAAATCAAAAAATTTGTGTTATCTAGTTACTGTTACATGGCAAAATCAAGTTTAAGCTTTCCAGCTCTGAAACCGTCTGCTCGATTTTGCTGATTTTCAATACCAATCTAAGTTGGACCATTTCTGATACACCAGTCTAAGAATGAAGTCTCTAGCTTTTCTGGGAGCTTCGGAAAACCGATTTCACGTACACCAGACGGACGGATGGACGGACGGACGGACAGACGGACATCGCTTATTCGTTTTCCCTATTCATAAGGACCCAGAATATATATATTTTATGGGTCGCATATGAATATAATGGAAATTACACACGGAATGACAAACCTATATATACCCTTTTCCATTTTTGGTAAATGGTATAAAAATCTGGATATTTAAAGACTCATTTCATTCGAATAAAATAAATTGTGATAATTTTTCTTTATTCATCATATTATTTTTACTTTTACTTCATAAAAATGTTTATTTGTTTTCCTTCCATGTCAGAA
Organism: Tachina lurida; assembly: GCA_944452675.1. Taxonomy (NCBI): domain Eukaryota; kingdom Metazoa; phylum Arthropoda; class Insecta; order Diptera; family Tachinidae; genus Tachina; species Tachina lurida. The sequence goes on from OX101754.1 coordinate 45,984,388, forward strand.
GCTCATATTTTTTAAAGTAGGTTACTTTACTTTAAGATAATAAAAATTTATTTAATAATATAAAAAATTATTTGAATACTCGAATGAAATTCTATTCGATGTTGTACATCATAAGCTGTGAATTGGTTGTTGAACACGGTGGAGTTACCAGTATTTATTATTAAAATACAAAATAATTAAAGTTGTCTTTTGAATACAATTTCTTAATAAAGCAATGTTAGCTTTAAAATTCTTGGTAACTACTATGAACTTTAAAGCTCAAATGAAATATTTTTTTGAATACGACTCTAAATATCTATGACGTGTTACTATTTTTCTGGTAGGTATTGTCGAGCATAACAACAATCTGTATTTAAAATTTTCCAAACACCTCAAAATTTTGAGTTACGGATAAGAAAACGCTCTTATCAACCTAAAACTAACTTAAATATGGACTGATTTTAAATTTATAAACCAATTTAGAGAAAAGAGACTTAGTCCTTTCGAACCATATATACTTTACTTCAGCTAATTTCAGACATATGAATGTATTTTTTCACCAAATATATTTATTTTCGGTTTTTTTTTCGTAATTATTCTACTTTGGACTCGTTCTGAGGCAGTAGTTTTGTAATGGAATCATACTTTGTATGACTTTATTTATACAACATAATTGATTAAGGATAATTCCTTGGTTTGTGTTAAAAATTCCTTAGAAATTGACTGAGTTATTAAATATTTTATTGGAAGACTTTTTATTAAAAAACTATGGGCATGATGTATTTCGCGTTCTATCTATGCGCTTTCTATGTATTTAAGCTTCCAGGATGATAAAAGTATAATTTAATAGACGTATGTACATATATCAACAGAAAGTATGAAAATGGTACAACAGTGGTCGCCAAACTTTTTTCCTTGAGAACCAAATTTTTCACATATCCTAACCATACATTCCGCTAAATTACACCAAATTAAAATTTATTTCGGTGTGGGTATTGTTTTTTGAAATACTGCAATGGCTGACACTCCAATTTCACAATTGTTAATTTGACTAAAGGCCACATTCATTCTAAATCTTCAGAATAGTAGCGTGTAAGCACGTCAGGGAGATCGTGTGTTACTGATTCAAGCTCTTTTTTCTTTGTGTGTGGTGAAAGTTTGGTTGAAAAAAAAGATAGAGAATACCAGAATCATTAATATATGTATATTTACATTATTTTGGCTTAGCTTTCAGAAACTTGAGAAAACCGTGGACACCGACAATATTTTTCAATAGTTGCAGAACTGTTTTATACAGGTGGTCAAATGGCAAACAAATCTATTTCGAATTTTCAATTCCAGTACTTTGGAGAGAGTCAAGTAACCACCAAACCGGTTTTTATTTCTGTTTAACAAAAGTTGATGGATTCAATATGAAAAATCAAAAAATATTAATTACCAGTTCAACGTCCACCAAATGATAAATTACCAGTCATTTCCAGAGCGATGAACAAGGGCAGCGTGCTTACCAAGCTTTGATGAAAATTTAAAGAAATTATTAAGGATTTTGGGACAAAAGCTTGCTTAAGACTATTGCTGGACTCTAATACGTGAAACCGAACCAACAAAATACAAATGACGTTTAAATAACGCCATTCACGTTTTAAAAATTCATTGATTTTTAAATAAACTAATGATTTTTATGTAAAAAACTAATACAAATTTTTTTTGTATCTCGAAAACCTGACGTGATAGACAAAAATCAACTAGAGATTCGAATTCAGCTCACCAACCTTCAGCTCGAAAACCTTGTTGGCTTGAGGGCCGCAAGTTGCAATCACTGTTATATTAAATTCAAGTTAGAGTGGCATCGAAAATTTACATAAAGCGCTTAGCTCATAGAAAAAATACTATAACTAACTATAATATTACGGAATATTCAAGTTGGTGTATGTGAAAATTTTGGTTCTGAAGAAAAAAAGTATTGACGTGCCGTTGAAAGCTGGGATAAGGGTATAGCTGTTAAGTAATGATTACTAATTTGATTACTTTTCTTTAAAGGTGAAGTAATGATTAAATTACGATGATATTCAGTTTCGTACTTAGTAATCGTGATTACGATTACTAATAATGGAAAAGTAATCTGAATTACTTGAAATTACTACAAAATAATCCAAAAGAATCAAAAGTTTTAAAAAGATATTCCAATTATTCTAAGGAAAACTTTTAATTCTTTTTGATTATTTATATAAGTTTATTGCATTTCACTTACATATATTAAAATTTAAAATATTTAAATCTAATAATGTCTCATTTAAAATTTAAAATATTTAATAATTTGACAAATGAGCAAAATTTTGAGGAAAGATTGAAAGATATCTATCTGTTGATACATTTTTGCAGTTATTCAAAAAATTGGCGTGTATATGTTTAAATTTTAAAATTGGCGTATATTATTAAAAAATGTGCTCAAAAATACGACCTTCTTAAGGAAGCATTTATTTTTTAACACGCCGTTAACATCTTCAGCTCCAGTTGAAAGAATATTTTCTTTTGCTGGGATTGTCAGCAGTCCAAGGCGGCAATCATTGTCTGATTTTTCCTTTGAAAAACTAGTTTTAATGAAGGCCAACTGTAAATATATGTAAAGGAAATTTGCTGGTGGTTAAGCATTGTCTATTTTGCTTTAACAAATCGTCAATAGACTTCAACCACACATTTTGAACAGCCTCAAACGTATAAAAAATTATTTGAAAATTCCCAAAAAACATTTTTGAAAATCACAAAAGAAAAATAAGCGTAAGAAAAATAACTTGTACAAAAAAGAGATTTATATCGAATAAAAATTATTTGGTGGGTTTTTTACAGGTTTCTACCCAGCAAAAAAATTTGCCTACTAGAATGCAAAAAGGTGTATGTACTCCTCAGTCGTAAGTACTTACAATTTGACTGAATAACCCATTATTTTTGTTTGAGAAGTTCAAAAAGTATGCGGCACCCTATACTTTTTGCCTACAAAAATGCAAATTTAATATATTACTGATTGCCTAAAAGTACTCAAAATTTAATGGGTTATTTATTGCTTACAAATATGCAAAATTTTGTAGATTACTTTTTGCTTAAAATTATTCAAAAGCTAGTTGCCAATTTTTTCTAATAAAAATAATTAGAATTTTGTAACACGATCAATACATAAATAAAAAAAATTTCTCTAGATATATTTTATTATTAACTAGAAAGTACTACAATAAGTACTTTCACGTAATGATATAAATAAGTTGTTATTTTATTAATAACAGAACAGTCATTATTATAGACATAAAATAATTAGATAAATAAGTACCACTCATTACTTTGTAAGCCATTAAAAGATTACTACCTTGAAAGATTACAAAATCTTGAAAATTTTTTGCTGGGTAAGTTCACTAAATATTTTTCTTTTGTGATTTTCAAAAATATTTTTTGTGAATTCTCAAACCATTTTTTATAAGTCTGTGAATAAGATAAGAAGTTTGAGGCTGTTCAAAATGTGTGGTTGAAGTCTACTCACGTTTCGTCAAAGAGATAATGAAATGCATATAGATAATTCTTAGCCACCAGCAAAAAATTTCACTTTATGTTTTTCTTTATATTTTTTTTCTCAGATTGATATTATTAGTGTTGTTAAATAACTGAATATGCTAAGAATTTCTTAAACAAACATTTAATTTTCTAATTTTATAAATTTCCTTAGAACTTTTTCAAAATAAAGTAATGCAAATTCAAAATGTTTGAAAATAATCAAAAAGAATTAAAAGTAATCTTTGAAAGTAGTCAGATTACTTTTTGATTACTTTTGATTCTTTTTGACTATTTTGTAGTAATTTCAAGTAATTCAGATTACTTCTCGATTACTAGTAATCGTAATCCATTATTTATCAGAAATTCTTTTGAAGTCAATTATATAATCATTACGATTCTTTTTAAAAAGTAATCTAATAGATTACTAATCGTAATCGTAATTTAACAGGTATGGATAAGGGTGAGTATGAAATATTTCTTAAATACATATTGTAGAATAAAATATTCAACTATTGCTTATATCGAAAAAAAAATATTTCAATCAATTTTCTTTAGTGGAAAAATACAGAGAGGTCACTTACTAAACATTGCGCTAGAGCAAAAAATTATAAATTTTTTCACAAAACAAATGTGTATGTATGCACATGTATACTACATATACATTAGGGTGCCCCTTAGTAAACATTTTTGGAATTTATCTAGTCTCATCCCCCGAACTGGTGACAACAGGTAAAAAAAATATGATTTGCAAAATTTCAAGTCAATTGGTAGAGATTAATTTCTGCCTCAAGCCCACTGAAATTCGGGGAAACCATAATTTCTCTGAAAATCTGATTTTAATGTATTGTAACTTGAAATATATTAATCTTACAACAAAATAGTGTAAGAAAAAATTGTTTGCCATGAAGTTTGCAACATATGTTACCTGAAGAAGTTTTCCCCTAGTCTCAACAAGTATGAACATTTTTATATCACAAAATAAAATTGTGTTTAAAATTTTTAAACGCACTAATGATCCCAAATTATTATTTTACTTATTAAGTAAAATATTTTTTATTAAAAATACATTGAAATTGATTATTAAGGGGTTTAGCTGGATCCTACGAGCATTTTACTGTTACTACGTTTATACGCTCACTATTTGCAAATAAAATTATTTGCAAATAAATTAACTCACTGTTTATACGGCATAGCAAAAATACACAAACTTGGTAGCACTTCTATAGAAAGCTTACTTATGTTGACAAAAAAAAAAATAGTGTAAATGCACAAAATATCAAATAATTATTTGTTTTAATTGTTATTATTTGCTTCTATCAATGTTTTTTGTTGCAATATTTGTCCATTTATTGTTTTTGTTATCAAACATTTTTAAGCGTGGCAACCTTAAGCAATTTATTTGCAAATAGTGCGTTAATCGTGAATAATTTTCTGAATTAGTAAGTCGCAATAAAAAGAATAATATGGCAACAATTTACAGTTTTATTTGCAAATAAGCCCTGCGTATAAACGTAGTATGTTGCTAATGCAGATCATCAGGGAACCTTTACCCAAATTTCTTAGAATTTTTTAAACATTTTTATTTTTATTACAAATATTTTACTTATTATTAAATTAATTTTTATTAAAAATATTTTACTTAATAAGTAAAATAATAATTTGGGATTATTAGTGCGTTTAAAAATTTTAAACTTAAATTTTAACAATTCCCATAAAAACACTAATTATTAACTTGACTGCACCCAGTCAAAAATACTTGTGTGGCAAACAATCTATTCTTCAATAGCTGTTGTTGTTATTTACATTTATTTTCTTTTACATACTCTTACAACTACAATTTGAAGCTGAAAAAAAGTCAGCCAATGTAGCAATGGAAAAGTAAGAATATAAAAAACATGTTGATTATTGAGTTCTTGTTTGAAATTTGTTATTTGTTGTTACGCTTCTCATTTGTTTAAATGAAAGTTTATAACATAATAACTCTAGTTGTTCTAAGAAATTTGGGTAAAGGTTCCCTGATGATCTGCATTAGCAACAGTGAAATGCGCATAGGATCCAGCTAAACCCCTCAATAATCAATTTCAATGTATTTTTAATAAAAAAAATATTTTACTTAATAAGTAAAATAATAATTTGGGATTATTAGTGCGTTTAAAAATTGTAAACTTAAATTTTAACAATTCCCATAAAAACACTAATTATTAACTTGACTGCACCCAGTCAAAAATACTTGTGTGGCAACACTCTATTCTTTAATAGCTGTTGTTGTTATTTACATTTATTTTCTTTTACATACTCTTACAACTACAATTTGAAGCTGAAAAAAAGTCAGCCAATGTAGCAATGGTAAAGTAAGAAAATCAAAAACATGTTGATTATTGAGTTCTTGTTTCAACTTTGTTATTTGTTGTTACGCTTCTCATTTGTTTAAATGAAAGTTTATAACATAATAACTCTAGTTGTTCTAAGAAATTTGGGTAAAGGTTCCCTGATGATCTGCATTAGCAACAGTGAAATGCGCATAGGATCCAGCTAAACCCCTCAATAATCAATTTCAATGTATTTTTAATAAAAAATATTTTACTTAATAAGTAAAATAATAATTTGGGATTATTAGTGCGTTTAAAAATTTTAAACTTAAATTTTAACAATTCCCATAAAAACACTGATTAAAATTGTGTTCTTTTCTTTGTACATACTTTTATATATTTACATATATGTATGTAATTGTATGTATGTACTTATGTTAACATTTTATTATTATTTTAATAAAAAAATAAAAAATTAGCATTTTTTATCTGCAAATTAAAAAAAGGTTTCTATATTCTTATGGATTGAACAGGCACATGTTCGTAACGCTTTTTAAGCCAAATTACATGTGATAATTATTAATGAACAAATAACATCAAGTTAGTTGTAAATATTCTGACAACAACACATAGTTGAACGGAACAGAAAGCCGTTTTCGAAGGCCACTAAACCTTCCTCATCAGCGTTCTTCTGTGTTTTGGTCCACTGTCTGTGGTGTCAGTTGATGTAGATGTCTGCCTTATATACGAAACTTTATTGCAAATGAAATATGTGAATTGGTTTGATTCATTGCATTTCAATTTGCTCATGTGTTTTGTAATGAAGGCTCAAAGTTACCATCTCTATATTTACAACAGTCTTACCATTGTCGTTTGTTCTTTACTAACTATGCACATGTTTGTTAATTTTCTTATTTTTGTTCTACTTAAGACAAACTTATTTGGTTTGTTACTATTAAACAAACCAAAACAAAAATAAGCAAATTAACAAACATGTGCATAGTTAGTAAAGAACAAACGGCAATGATAGGACTGTTGTAAATATACAGTGTTTTTTACGTTTTTTCAGGTGAAATAATTTTTTTGATTATTTTTCGCTTTTTTTCTCGTTTTGGCGATTTTTTTTAACTTTGGCGATTTTTTTCATTTTGGCGGTTTTTTTTCATTTTGGCGACTTTTTTCATTTTGGCGATTTTTTTCATTTTGACGATTTTTTCATTTTGGCGATTTTTTTTCATTTTGGCGATTTTTTCATTTCGGTGATTTTTCCGGTTTTTTGCGAGATATTTTCGATTTAGAAATTTTTTTAATTTGGTGCTTTTTTCTTTTTGGCGATTTTTTTTTGATTTTGGCGATTTTTTCCGGTTTGGCGATTTTATAATTTTTAGATTTTTTTTGTTTTACCGGTTTTGAAAATTTCAAGAAGTTTGCTCTTACGGTTTTCAAGGTACAGCAAGTTATCAAAATTACATAGTCGAAATTACATTAAGTGATGGTACACCCTTTAATTAAAATTTTTTAAATTTTAGTGTTAATTGTTGTAGTCTGTATAAAAATACACTAACTTTACAAATTTCAAGTGCATATATGTACATACAATTGTATGTATATTACATGGGATTTTAACATTTTTCGTTGCTCGTTTTGGCACACCCTTTAATTTCCAACTCTCATGTATCTGTTGTTGTAGCGGCCAAGGGTCTACACACTCTGTCCAAATTGCAGGTCCATAGCTCTTACGGTTCTCGAGAAAATACCCTGTGACGGACAGACGGCCAGACGGACAGCGTAGCGAAAACAATAGGGTTTCTTTTCACCTTTGGTGTACGAAAGCCTAAAAAGGTTGTTTGCTGTTAGTTCGGCACATCTAGATCCATTTCGTTGCTGCTTAAACAACTTATTAGTATACATACTTTAAACACAATTCCAAATATGTAGATTACAAAACCTTAATGCTTATACATGAACTCAATATAACGTATTTTTTTCTCGGTTCGCTGAAAAAATCTCTTTATTGCAAAGTACACATATCAATTATTGTATCAAAACTTTCGTACTCATTATTTTCAGTGCCATTATTATTTTTTTATAATTTTTGTAGGAAAAGTTCTAAAGATTGTGTAGCAGAATCATCGGCAAATTAAAATATCAAATAAAATGGCTACTAAACATAGTTTCAAAGTTTAATACGCCTCAGTGACACTAGAGGCGCTGCAACACTGCATTACTAAAAACGTGTAAAATATGCAGATTTGTAAAAAAATAATGAAGCTTTCCTCTATCTATTCCTTCAACACCTATCTCTATCACTAGCCTTTCTTTACCATGTTTTGCACCGTTGCATTTCTTGGATTCCATCGTTCGTTCTGTTGCAAATGTGAAAATAATCCTATTTCACCTGCATTAAAAACATTCTGCGGTTCCTATTCTACCAACAAGATTGGTAACAGTGTTTTCTAACCCAAACAAATTTGATCACTTATACCTGCACTTTTCGAAACTGTTCCAAGTTTTAAAATTATTGTTTTTCAAACGTGCGGCAAAGTGTTGAGCTTATCTTTTTTGCATTGCTCCCCAAAAACGCATGTTTTGAATTCGACATGGCGTAAACCATTTGGATAAACATTGCTCAAGGTCTTACTATTCAACAAAGTGAATTCTTTCGAATTTTTTAATTATAAATAGAATGAGTCCTAGGTGGTATATTGGATTCTATGCCTAGATTTTTCAGCACGATTATCGTCATCAATTATAGAAATTTTTTCTCACGTAGAAATTTTGGCATGAATTAAAACAGAACTGACTACGTTTGTGATACATTACATATCCTTTTGCAGACAAATTAAAATTTCGTTGTTTTGATATCGCGACTTTGATTAAAATTTATAGTTTGCTTAATTCTGACACCGTTGTATCGACGCTTTTGAATTAATACTTCTCCATATGAAGGCTTTGTAGCTCAAAATATTTTCGTTATAACTATTGATCGTTTTTTGAATATTTTTATACCCTTTATATTTTTTCAATAAAAAGGGTTTTTTCAGCGAACCGAGAAAAAGATTCGTTTTATGGAGTTTCAAATATATGTACAAAGAAAATAAAAACTTTTTTTTGGTATAAAAATTTTCATACTTGGTGGTTTTATTCAATTCTTCTCAATTAAGTTTTTAAATATGAGACTAGGGGCAAACTTGTGGAGGTAACATATGTATGTTGGAAACTTTATGGCAAACAATTTTATCTTACACTATTTTCTTGTAAAATTAATATGTTTCAAGTTACAATACATTAAAGCCAGATTTTGAGAGAAATTATGGTTTTCCCTGAATTTCAGTCAGCTTGAGGCAGAATTTAATCTTCACCAATTGTCTCGAAATTTTGCAGATCATATTTTTTACCTTTTGTCACCAATTGGGGGATGAGAGTAAGGAAAAGTTGAAAAATTTAAGCTGAGGGGCACCCTAATATACAAATGTACGTCGCACAGTGATCGATTCACGAATTTAGGACGACAAAAATCATAAATTTGTAAATAACTAAGATAGAGTCGTAATTTTTTGTATTTTTATATTAAATTCTTTTATATTAAATTTATTTATATATTAGGGGTATTCACAAAGTATATACTTTAAATATATCTACACACATACTTTATAATAATAAAATTAAAAGAAATTTCATAAATTAGAAATAATATAAAAAAATTTATTTATATATTTGGGGTATTCACAATGTATGTACTTTAAATTTATGTTCACACATATTTTACAACAAAAAAGTAAAAGAAATTTAATAAATTAACAATAAGATAAAAAAATAATAATAACTTATTCTGAGTTGCTTCTCATATTGTAATTTGGAAAAAAAATTTAATGGGGCAGCTTGGGGAATTTTATATAAAGTCTATAACAACAAGGTTGAAAGATTACAAAAACGTTAATGGATGTGGTGAAACGGGTGGATATCAAAATATTTTGTTTGACAAAGTTAGTTTGTTTGGTAATAATTGTAAAAAAAGCTAACTCAGCTTAACACTTAATAAAAAACTTATAATTTATTAGAAAATAATATGTTTTTGTGTGTTAGTTCAAAAAGAGTTAAAAGTTACAATTAAAAAAAAAATTAATATCGCCTCTACAGCGCCTTCCATTTACTTTTGAATTTGCATAAAATATGCATAGTATTTTTGTGTTTTTCTTTTTTTCTTTTAACATGTCATTTAGAGTACCGTTATAAGAATACTAACTGAAAGATATACAAGAATCATATAGTTTTGAGCTAGACTGGGTCTTCGCTTGCAAACAGTGTGGTCAATTTAAAATTTTAAATAACTTTATTTTTTTATTTTTGTCGTCCTAATTTCTAAAATCGAACACTATGCGTCTGTGAAGTGCATACAATATTCGGCACAGAAGAATACATCACTCTCACTTGTTTTTATTTATTTCGTTTACATCTTTTGTTTTATTATATTTTTGGTGCCAATAAACACAAAAACCTAAATCAAAACATTCCAGAAAAATTAACCAATATCTGTTAAACTACTCAACGTACGCAAAAAGTTACAAGTTGCCCAATTTTTGTACTTTGCATTGACGGACACTTACCATTCTATATGCCTGGAACTTTAGTCTATGTTCAGCCAATACCAGTCTTATTTATCAGCTTATGACTTGTTTACCAAAAATGGTAAAAGGGTATATATATGTTTGTCGTTCCGTGTGTAATTTACACAATATTAATATCCCAGTAAAAAAGACACTCCGAAAAAGTCATGAAAATCTAGAGTTTGCGATCTGGAAGTAGTACAAATTTCGATCCGATCTAATGATCTTTACATAGGGTTGTCACTGCAAGAAGTTCTCTTTTTCGATGCATGGTCACCGAATTGGAAGCGATTTTAAGAAAAACGTCCTTTTTTGTGTTCTATGATAATATTTTCTTCTAGGAAAAATAGTTAATAGTTACCTATTTTAACAATTAGTTTCTTTTTATAGGAATTTAAATGCGAATCAGTATTTTCATGTAAATTTAAGCAAATAACTTTAAAACTTTAAACCAAAATTAGTTCATGAGTTTCTTCAAAACAAATCGATTTTTTTTAAATTCTGGTGGGTAATTTCTAAAACTATAGAGGAATTACAAGGTTTTGTATGACTAAAATAAACTTCTAGTTGGTTTTCTACTAACTATCGGCAAATAAAAAATATCGATTTTTTGAAAGTAATGAAAATGTAGTTCCTTTAGAATGACTTCCAATTTTCTTTACTGGGATGCGATACATAAAATATATAAATTCTGTATCCTTATGCATAGAAAAGACGAATAAGTGGTGTCCGTCTGTCCGTCTGGTGTACGTGAAATCGGTTTTCCGAAGCTCCCAGAAAATATAGAGACTTCGGTCTCTGACTGGTGTGTCAGAAATGGCCCAAAATATATTGGTACTGAAAATCAGCAAAATCGAGCAGACGGTTTCAGAGCTGGAAAACTTAAAATTGATTTTGCCATATAAAAGTAACTAGCTTAAACTAATTTTTATGTTTCTTGTTAACAAGACTTATCTTATATTTCAGTAGCAACAAAATTGGTATTAAAAATATGAAAAATAAATAAAAATAATCAAAAAGACGTTTCCTGGGCTAGAAAACTTTTTTTTTTTGTTATATAAAAATAATCTACTAAAACTAATTTTACAGTTTTCTTTATAAATAAAACATATCTTACATTCTTAAAAAAAAATATTGGCGTAAGAAATCAGAAAAATCTAAAAGGATGATTCCAGGGTTGGGAAACTCACACTTTTTGTGATATATAAAACTAATTAAATAAACTAGTTATTTGTTTAGTTATTAAATATATTCTATATTTTAGAAAGAAATAAATAAGTATTAAAACCAGAAAAATCAAAATTATGGTTCCAGGGTTGGAATTGAAAAAAAAATTTTGGATAAATAATAACCGGAAATAATATTTTTATTTTCAGTTAAACATACGAGTATTTCATGTTTTAAGAAGATCTTTACTCAAGATTTATTTTACACATGTTTAATTTTTATATGGATATATCAGCTCAATTATGTTTCAAATCGATTGTTTTTAGTTGACACTTTGTAACGAGTTCTTATTAATGTTTGGTAAATTCAGATAAAAATTAAATTAATCGCAAAAGAACTGTCATAGCTATAAAATAAATTAACAGCAAGTTTCATTTCACGTCCCTGAAGCCATTCCTTTCTGCTGAACAAAATGAAAGATTTTTTTTAGGAATAAACCGTGTAGATAATACCGTGATACATCATTTGCAATGGGGGGATGTTTAATTTGCGACACGAAAGACTATTGGTATGGAGGTACAATGCTAAGACTATTTTAGGGTTATTAAATAGTAACACGGTTTTTGAATATCTCGAGAGCGAGCAAACAAGTCTGAATTTTTTGGTATTGTATTGACGTGACGTCGATGTTGACAACTGGAACAAGGGTGAATGTAAAATAGTTCATAAATATAGAGTGTATAATAAAATATTTAACTATATCGAAAATAAAATATTTGAATCAAATTCTTTTGTCAAAAAAAAAAACCCAAAGGTCACATTATTGTGATTAAGGCACGAAAACGGTGTAAAGTGAAACAAGTCGCAATAACTGCCCCGTGGTAAAAATATACATTGCGTAATCGGATGATATAAGTTGTACTTAGTAGCAGCAAATTTAACCTAAAAGTAGTATTTTTAAAATTGTTTTATAAAAAAGTTGGAAGAAACTACAAATGTCTTACATCTAAACAACAACTGACTCATTGCTTATATCGTAATCGGAATATTTAGTAACATCCTTGTAGAAAATTTGGTGACAATTGCCCCAAACCAAAAGTAGGGAAATGTGAGTGTTGAAAAAGATACATATCGTTTAAATGGTTAAATGTTCACCGTTTTTGTAATGTATCGTCTTGATATTTAGTCAATTTAATTAGAACTCGGTCTAGTGTTATAGTGAATGGCACTAAACATGTTCGACATGGTTGAATTCAGGACCTCTCAAATAGTATACAGACATATATGTATATCCCAATTGTGAATAGCAATTACCTGGGAGTTTTTTTCCCTATTCCCATTCCTCCTATTGGAAATTAAGATTTTCCGGGAAAATACTCCCTGGGAAAAGTAGGTATTCTAATTATGAGGTACAGAGAGAATTTTAAAGGGAACTAACACAAAAATTTAAAAATCAAATTAATATATTAATATATATAATATATGTGAGCCGGTATATGGAAATGTGGCTTATGGCTCAAAAATTTATTTTATCACTTTTTTGGTTCGGATAGTTTTTGATACCGGGTCACACATACATACATATATATATAATATTTAGAACAAAAAGTTTGAATAAGCACCAGAATGTTATATTTCCCTCCTGTTTTAAACACTTTTATACCAGCCCTGCGAACACGCACTTCAAAAACGTGATCTAATTTTGCCTTCAGAAAAAATACTAAAGCACTCAATAAGTAAATGGCAGATTTTTTTCTTCTAATATTACCAAGAGCCAGCGTTACTTTTGGTACTTTTGTAGAAAAAAAGTTTTTGTTTTTGGAAAAAAAGTTTTTTTTCAGATTTAGGAAGTTTTTTAAAAAATATATATGGTAATGCTGCCAAGAGCGATAAGAAAAACTTTTTTAAATTTACAATTTCCTTTGTACGTACAGTCCTTGGAAATTTAATCCATTTGCATCTGCACTGGGCTCAGTTTTCGAACCAATTTCACAGCACAAAGTTATTCATTATGCTTGTGAATGGTTACACTGTATATTTAATTTTTTTATTCAACAAAGACATACTTATGTTTATCTATATAATTAATAGGCGAACACGTTTCTTGTAATCCCTTTTACGCCGGAACTACTGCACCGATTTTGGAAAGATTTATATCATTTTAAAGGAATTTCTGCGCAGATGTGCAGAATCTATATTTTATTGAAATCGGTTTAGTATTTTGGGAGCTATAAGCGTTTAAAGTTGCTACTACTACATGCTAACATAGTACACGCTCATTTGTTAGTTTACACTGTGTGTGTGTTTGTGTGTGTATTTGTGTACTATTTTTCATGCTATTCCATATTTTTTCTTATTTGTTATTGTATGAAAGACATAAAACCAGGGTGGCCGATGACATTTTTCAAAAAGTTGCACCAAATAGGGAATTTATCAAAAAAAGGGGCAAAATTAAAAAAAGACGTGAAAACTACACTAATTTTTTTATTTTTAATGTATTATTATATAATTCACTCTAAAAAAAGGGGAAAAAAGTGGCAAGGCAGTCGAAAAAGTGGCAATTTGCCCCTTTAGTCGGTCAAACGGTCACGCTGCATAAAGCTTATAGGACGAGAGTTCAATAAATTGAATAAGGTTTAATAAAGAGATTTTGTTTCTGTTTAGAATGCGGACGATTGTATCGTCCGTTTGGTATATCTAGTTTATATTAACACACAATCTTAGTGGCAATGACGCCATAGCAATTTTATTAAATTTCTATTGCTGAACTCCTGCGAAAGTGCAGAATAAAATGTAAACACTGAACAGCTGATCCATATTTTACTCTTTCCCTCATTTGCGTATTCCTCAGATATTTTTTTTATGTATATAAAAGAAGTAACACTCAGACAATCAATGCCTACTACTATTACTAGGTTACCTTCTTTTAGGAAAGGGATAGTGATAGCAAAGCCAGGTGGTGAAGGAACTCTGCTTTTTTTGCACGTTCTTTTTATAATGCAGTGTTGCAGCACCTCTGGTGTTAAATGAGGCGTATTAAATTTCTTTTTGAGGCTGTTAAGTACCCATTTGATTGCTCATTTTACTTCGAAAAGGATCCAGCTACACAACGAAGCAGGGGACTCTGATGTTACATTAGGATTAGTATCTGCTGAAGTCAGTATACATAGTTCAGTGACCAGTGACTATGCCTTTATCACTTGAACTTTTCTACAACAACTGATACAAAGGGACACTAATGCATAGCAAAAAAATTCGTGGTGTTGTTATTTCATGACTGTTGTATTCCGGGGGTCGTACCCAGTACCTGCGGTTTTGTAGTCAAGGTGATAACTACTTCAGCCAACGCTACCCTTGTCCTCCTATTTCAAAAAGGATGATTACTCCCTGCGAAAATATGAAGGGAAGGGCTGATAATTAATTGTTCCCTGAAATGAGACTCTCTAACCAGATATTAACTTAAGCTTAACTGGTATTTACACTTTCGAAATATAGTTGCCCCCGTGGTCGAGTAGGTAGTGTGCAAGCCAGACATGTCAAAGGTTGTCAGTTCGAACCTCAAAAAAAGTTATGATTATATATAAAATATAAGTGCATTTGTAACAATAGAAAAATTTATACATTTTCAATGTAACATTTAGATATCGAAATGACATTTATATACAATTGAAATTATTATACACCGAATAGGTTCCTAAAAGATAGTTCAGTGACAAGTCACAAGGTGCACAGAAAGCATCAATTAACCCCATTCTAGGCCATGCCCATTTTAAAGGTGACTGGGGACCTATCACGTGACTAGTAGGGATATACATAACTACGTTTTTATTTTCACAATATAATGTTTGGTCAATCCTAATGCAACATCAGAGTGCCATAATTCGTCGGTATTGTGTCGGCGAAGTAAAATAACCAATACTAGACACAGCTTCAAAATGTTATATGTCTCATTGACACCAGAGGCGCTGCAACACTACATTATTAAAAACGTGCAAAGAGCATGAATGAAGCTTTCCTCTATCTCTTTCTTCAGCAGCTGTCTTCTCTTTTACTGTACCTGCCCTATCACCCTCTCTCACTATCTTCTCTTCAACTCACAGGTAACTCAAAGAGATCATTGTATTGGATCCAAGAGAGCTGGACTCTAAATTGCACTCTTCCTTACCAGCAGCCTACTAACAGCCTAACCTAACCATGTTTCATATACATATATATAAATATTTATATATAAATACGAAAAGAGTCTAGTCATTACACAAATGGTTTGCAGTGTATGCATTTTGGTAGTTTCATATATACAATGTACATATGCATATACATATGTACATTATACATATGTATGTGTGTAGTGGTATGTGTGGGTTGAAATATTTACGTGAAGGTATGTGCATTGTTACTTTAGAGGCGGGAATTGGTGTAAGTTGAAAATATGCCAAAAAAGTTTATTCCTGTTTATATATTCGAGAGCGTTTGTTTACTTTGCAGGAGTGTGTGTGTTTGTTTTTTTTTTGCATGGAAGTTGAACAGTTAGTTCTATACTGATGTGTTCAGTGGTCCGTGTTTAAAGGAAGACTATCGGAGCGCATGAGTTCATGCAATTTATCTAAAGTGATGGTGCAATCGATTTAAGTTTAAGAGTTTTGTTTCAAAAACAGAAACAACGAGAAAACAACAACAAGCTTCAATAAAAAATGGATTTTGTTACTTATTAATTTTCATGGCTCATGTGTGCATTAGGTTTCCACTTTTATTTTTGTACACAACACATGCATATATATAAAAGATTTAAGTGCACATGTACAGTGTGCCTACGTAATCTGTGAATGTATTTTAGTGTGCATGTGTTGCAAAAACGAACTAAAGCTCTAAGTTTTTGTTCTGCATTGAATTGAAATTGAAATAAAATCAATTTAAAATGAATTGTTCCATATCCCAGTAAATGCTACAACTGGTTAAAAATAAACAGAAATTTTAAATTTTATTTTAAACAAATACGTATATAAATCAATTTTGTTAAAAACCCTCTTTTTTATAGACTTAAAAAATTAATTTAACCCTTTCACCTCTGAGTTTTTTCATGAAAACTGGTAGGTTTTTTTTAAATTTTGACAGAAAATTTATTTATAAGGAACAAATATAAGACGTTGAGCATACATAAGAAGAATCCAAATATGTTCTTAAATCAGTAAAAATAGCTTTGACGTATTTAAATTTTCTCTTATTTACATATATATAATTTTATTCTATTAAAAACAAAGAATTATTGTATATTTAAAGCTTAAAGCAAAGCAATATGAAAAAGAAAATAATGGCAGTACGAATTCAAGGTATATATATAATATAGTTTTTTGGGGAAATCGCTCAAAACAGGAATTGGTTCTTCCAGCCTTTCTGATGGAAGTGCATCGAATGCAACGACGCTTGTTTCTTGTACCCTCCGCTATCACGTTTTCAACTAATGAAACTATGTACTTTGTAGCATGTTGCGCTTACAAGACGAAGCATAAGTATTTTTAAAAATACTTACTGGACTTTTTTCTTAAAAAAACCAGCTGTGTTTTACTTAAGTTACCTCACATTATTTGTTATTGTACAAAATTGTGCATAAAAACGCAATAGTATTATAAAATGATGTCTCGGTCATCGAAAAAAAGGACGTCTCATGGAAAAGAACTAGACACAAATGACCTGCCGATATAATACAACACATGTTTATTTAATTATACCACAGATAACACTTCAACCTTTACTGGGATACATTAGATAGTAGAATATGAAGCGTACAAAAAAAGTTAGAACGTAAGGAATATTGCTGGGACATATAATCTCAGTAGGGGCGCAAGGGTTAAAAAAACATAAACCGTAAAAATCTTAAAAAAGCAAGTCCTGTTGTATAGAATTCTATAATGTTTAATAACTACTTATGTAATTTAAACAGCTTCCTGTTAGGCATTAAACACATTTATCACACTCAAAAAGTCAAGGATAGAATACATGTGTTTATAAGAGAATGATTATCATGACGGCAGCGATGCAACATGCCAATTTGCCGTTGTAATCCAATTAAACTGATGTCATAATCAGAAATAATTTCTTTATCGTTCTGAAGTTCAGTATTTCAATTCTTAGTGAATGAAATACTTTTAGGGCGACTTTTTGGGTTCGAGATTAAGATTAGTTTATTTCTCTAATTAGCTAATCCGAAAACCAACTTAATCTCACATTAATTGAGTTTGATGATTTTGAGTGGTAGTTTAAACTTCTTATTACGTGTAGTATTACCATAATGACGGACACAATAGTGGCAAAATTCATACATGTTATCAACACACTTTGATTTTATGCGGGAATAAGAAGAAACTGCCATATTTTATTATTTACAAGTAGAATATTGCGCGTGTTAAATGAAATATATAAATAATATAAAATATATATCTACATCAACTGACACCACACACAGTGGACCAAAACACAGAAGAACGCTGATGAGGAAGGTTAAGTGGCCTTCGAAAACGGCTGGCTGTTCCGTTCAACTGTGTGTTGTTGTCAGAATATTTACAACTAACTTTGATGTTATTTGTTCATTAATAATTATCACATGTAATTTGGCTTAAAAAGCGTTACGAACATTACCCTATTCGATTCATAAGAATATAAAATATATATATTTATTTATGTGTCTTTAAATTATTTTGTCATATAATTTTTACAAAAAGTTATATGTTTCACAAGTGAGTGTTGTCAATACTAATATAAGATTAAACCACCACTATTGGCCGCCTAAACTAGCAAAAAAACTATATAATCGACTACCCAAAAATTACAAATGAAGATTAAGGTTAATTTAATCTCTAATCTTGAACTGAAAAATTTGCCTTTATTAATTAATGTGAGTTTCTAAGGAAGACAAGAATAATTAAACTAGACTTTATTAGCTCAGGTAAATACCAATATTTTTTTGTGCAGCCACGCACTTCATCAGAATCCATATCTATCTACTTGGGTAGAGATTGTTATTAACACCAGCTATTTAATGTAGATTTTTAATAAAATTTAATATGAGAAATGATTATATTATAAGTATATCAAATTATTGACCTATTTTTGGTAAATACATTTGTAAGTATCATTATTCATTTTCTGTTTTTCAATTTTTGCATTCTCTATTTGTTGTTGGTAAGAATTGAGTACTAAAAGCACTGCTGTCTTGAACAGTTTTTTGTTACAACTAAACATCTGGTATTATTTTTAAGCTTTTGCATATATTTGACCTTATGCTTTTGGTAATGCTTATTTTTAACCCCCGACCAAAAAAAGGGGTGTTATACCCCCCCCCCCCCCAATAAACCACTCAAAACATTAAAATGCAAGCACTTGAAATTTAACTGGAAACAAAGTTGAATTCAAGCATTTCTTCAAATAATATTCAAGTTTGAAAATATTTTAAAATAAAAAATCAAACAGCATACTTTGTGCAAACCTTGTCAAATACGTAATTTATTTAAAAAAATTGAGATTGTGCTGAAAAATATCCAAGATAAATAAAACAAGTAAGAGTGCTATATTTGGCTGTGCCGAATCTTATATACCCTTTACCAAGGTATGTACATATATATAGTGTACAGACACATACATACATATTTGTTTTGTGATAAAATTTATAATTTTTTGTTATATTGCAATTTTTAGTAAGTGACCTCTTGGTTTTTATCAACTAAAGAATTTGCTTGAGTAAAGATCTTCCTAAAATATGAAATATGTTTAACTGAAAAAATAATTATTTTTGGTTATTTTTTACCTAATTTTTTTTCAATTTCCAATCCTGGAACCATAATTTAAATTTTTCTGGTTTTAATACGAGTACTAATTTATTTCTTTCTAAAATATAGAATGTATTTAATTATCAAAGAAATAACTAGCTTTATTTAATTGGTTTTATATATAAATAAATTCAGTAAAGTGCGACTTTGACTCGCGCACGAAGGGTTCAGTACGTTGGCTTTGAGCATTTTTTTTAATAGTGTTGTTTTTACGGTTTTTCAGCTGAAATAATTTTTTTTTTATTATTTTTCGCTTTTTTCTCGTTTTGGCGATTTTTTTTTTAATTTTGGCAATTTTTTTCATTCTGGCGATTTTTTTTCATTTTGGCGATTTTTTTTTTATTTTGGCAATTTTTTTCATTTTGGCGATTTTTTTCATTTTGGCGATTTTTTCATTTTGGCGATTTTTCCGGTTTTTTGCGATTTATTTTCGATTTAAAAATTTTTTTTAATTTGGTGCTTTTTTTCGTTTTGGCGATTTTTTTTTTGATTTTCGCGATTTTTTTTTTTATAATTTTTAGATTTTTTTGTTTAACCGGTTTTGAAAATTTCAAGAAGTTTGCTCTTACGGTTTCCAAGATACAGCAAGTTTTGAAAATTACATAGTCGAAATTACATTAACTGATGGTACACCCTTTAATTAAATTTTTTTAAATTTTAGTGTTAGTTGTTGTAGTCTGTATAAAAATACACGAACTTTACAAATTTCAAGTGCATATATGTACATACAATTGTATGTATATTACATGGGATTTTAAAATTTTTCGTTGCTCGTTTTGGCACACCCTTTAATTTCCAACTCTCGTGTATTTGTTGTTGTAGCGGCCAAGGATCCCATGTAATATACATACGATTGTATGTATATTAGATGGGATTTTAAAATTTTTCGTTGCTCGTTTTGGCACACCCTTTAATTTCCAACTCTCATGTATTTGTTGTTGTAGCGGCCAAGGGTCCCATGTAATATACATACATACAATTGTATGTATATTACATGGGATTTTAAAATTTTTCATTGCTCGTTTTGGCACACCCTTTAATTTCCAACTCTCATGTATTTGTTGTTGTAGCGGCCAAGGGTCCCATGTAATATACATATATACAATTGTATGTATATTACATGGGATTTTAACATTTTTCGTTGCTCGTTTTGGCACACCCTTTAATTTCCAACTCTCATGTATTTGTTGTTGTAGCGGCCAAGGGTCCCATTTAATATACATATATACAATTGTATGTATATTACATGGGATTTTAAAATTTTTCGTTGCTCGTTTTGGCACACCCTTTAATTTCCAACTCTCATGTATTTGTTGTTGTAGCGGCCAAGGGTCCCATGTAATATACATACATACATACAATTGTATGTATATTACATGGGATTTTAACATTTTTCATTGCTCGTTTTGGCACACCCTTTAATTTCCAACTTTCATGTATTTGTTGTTGTAGCGGCCAAGGGTCTACACACTGTGTCCAAATTTCAGGTCCGTAGCTCTTACGGTTCTCGAGAAAATACCCTGTGACGGACAGACGGACAGACGGACAGACGGACAGCGTAGCGAAAACAATAGGGTTGCATTTTCACCTTTGGTGTACGGAACCCTAAAAAGTGTACTTTTCCCAACCCTGGAATCATTATTTTATATTTTTTTGGTTCCTTATATCAATCTTGTTCTTTAAAAAATATATAAAATATGTTAAGTGAACAAAGAGAAAAAGAAATAAGGAAAATACTAGTTTGATTTAGTTACTTTAGTAGTTTAGTTTTAGTTTTTTTTTCATTTTGGCGATTTTTTTTATTTTTTAGTTTTAACGTTTTTGAAAATTTCAAGAGTTTTGCTCTTACGGTTTCCAAGATACAGCAAGTTGTCAAAATGGCATAGTCAAAATTGCATTAACTGATGGAACACCCTTTAATTTAAATTTTTTGAAATTTTAGTGTAAATTTTTGTAGTCTGTATAAAAATACACTAACCTTACAAATTTCAAGTGTAGATACATACAATTGTATGTATGTATATTACATGGGATTTTAAAATTTTTCGTTGCTCGTTTTGAAACACCTTTTATTTTTCAATTCTCATGTATATATTGTTGTAGCGGCCAAAGGTGTACATACTCTGTCCAGATTTCAGGTCCGTAGCTCTTACAGTTCCCGAGAAAATACGCTGTGATAGACAGACGGACAGCGTAGCGAAAATAATAGGGTTCCTTTTCACCTTTGGAATACGGAACCCTAAAAAGGTTAAATTTTCCAGCTGTGAAGCTGTGGTTTTTATTTTTCAAATTTTCTATACCCAACTTTTCTATCCAAAACATAAAATATATTTATAAATAAAAATATAAAAAAAAATTATTACACCTAGTTAATTTTGTATATCACAAAAAGTGTACGTTTCCTAACCCTGGCATCATAATTTAAAATTTTTCTGATTTCTTACACCAATCTTTTTCTTTTAAGAATTTAAGATATTTTAAATTTATAGATAAAAAGGAAAAATTAGTTTTAGTACGTTATTTTTATATAACAAAAATTTATAGTTCCCAACCCTGGAAACGCCTTTTTGATTTTTTTGATTTTTTTAATTTTTTTATATTTTCAATAAAAATTTTATTCGTACTGAAATAGAAAATAAGTTTATTTAACAAAAAAATTAAAAAAATTATGTTATCTAGTTACTTTTATATGGCAAAATCAAGTTTCAGTTTTCCAGCTCTGAAACCGTAAGCTCGATTTTGCTGATTTTCAATACCAATCTAAGTTGGACCATATCTGACACACCAGTCCAAGAACGAAGTCTCTAGCTTTTCTGGGAGCTTCGGAAATCCGATTTCACGTACACCAGACGGACGGACGGACGGACGGACAGACGGACATCGCTTATTCGTCTTCCATATTCATAAGGACCCATAATATATATATATTTTATGGATCGCATACGAATATTATGGAAATTACACACGAAATGACAAACCTATATACCCTTTTTCATTTTTGGTAAAGGGTATAAAAAGTGAATTTTTAAAAAATAAAAGGTGATTAAAACCGTGAAAACAATAGTGAAGATAGATATGCAGAAAATTATTATAAGAAAACTTGTCGATTGCATTTCCTTTCTATATTAAAAACATTGTTTTTGAAGCTTGAAATATACTTGAATTCAGTTGTAATACAAGGTTGAATTACAGTATAATTCAAGGCTTGAATTGAACTGTAATATAATTGAATTGTTCCAATTGAATTCAAGTTCCCATTTCACTGGAGAATGCTATTGAAATAAAGTGTAAATCAAGCTGGAACACCCTTTCCATCAGTTAATGCAATTTTGACTATGCAATTTTGACAACTTGCTGTATCTTGGAAACCGTAAGAGCAAAACTCTTGAAATTTTCAAAAACGTTAAAACTAAAAAATCAAAAAATTATAAGATCGCCAAACCGAAAAAAAATCGCAAAAAACAAAAAAAAATCGCCAAAAACAAAAAAAATCGCCAAAAGGAAAAAAAGCATCAAATTAAAAAAAAAATTCCAATACTAAAATTAATCGAGAAAAATCGGAAAAATCGCCAAAATGAAAAAAATCACCAAAATGAAAAAAAAATCACCAAAATAAAAAAAATCGCCCAAATAAAAAAACCCAAAAACAGAAAGAAACGTCAAAATGAAAAAAACGCCAAAATGAAAAAAACGCCAAAATGAAAAAAAAAATCCCTAAAAACAGAAAAATGTCGCCAAAACGGGCAAAAACGACAAAACTAAAAAAATCGTTTAAATTGAAAAAAACTTAAAACAAAAAAAACGCCACATTAAAAAATTTCTGAAACCCGAATGTACGGAACCCTTCGTGCGCGAGTCAAAGTCGCACTTTACTTAACTTATTTTGATATTAAAGTAACTAAATCAAACAAGTATTTTCCTTATTTCTTTTTCTCTTTGTTCACTTAACATATTTTATATATTTTTTGAAGAACAAGATTGATATAAGGAACCAAAAAAATATAAAATGATTATTCCAGGGTTGGGAAAAGTACACTTTTTTGTATATAAAACTAATTAAATAAAGCTAGTTATTTCTTTGATAATTAAATATATTCTATATTTTAGAAAGAAATAAATTAGTACTCGTATTAAAAAAATTTGGGTAAAAAAATAACCAAAAATAATTATTTTTTCAGTTAAACATATTTCATATTTTAGGAAGATCTTTACTCAAGCAAATTCTTTAGTCGATAAAAACCAAAATGTCACTTACTAAAAATTGCAATATAACAAAAAATTATAAATTTTATCACAAAACAAATATGTATGTATGTACTTATGTATGCATCTGTATACTATATAAACATAACTTGGTAAAGGATATATAAGATTCGGCACAGCCGAATATAGCACGCTTACTTGTTTATTTTAAAATATTTTCAAACTTGAATATTACTTGAAAAAATGCTTGAATTCAATATTGTTTCCAGTTAAATTTCAAGTGCTTGAATTTTTATGTTTTGATTAAATATATGATTAGTCAACTTAAAAAAAGTTAGAAAAATTGTTTTGCTTTTTATTTCATATCTAACCACATTCGTATTAGAAAATTATAAAGCTAAATTCTAGTCTTTAGCTTGAATTAGACGTGACTTAGCCATAACGCCATAGCCATAACCAAACCAAATTCAATTGATTTCTATGGTGAGAGTGAGAGTGAGAGAGACTCGCCATAACTCTCACCATAGAAACCAATTGAGTTTTGGTTTGGTTATGGCTATGGCGTTATGTCTATGTCACGTCTAATTCAAGCTTTTGTGGGGAGAAATCTCTTTGAAATTAAATGGTTTGTGTACACCTCAAAGAGAAGTTTCGGAATAAAAAAAAATTATGTGTAAGAGCCTTATCGTGGTTGGCGTATTTAATGACATTTTCATCCTAGATCAGTGGTGTCAAAAATAAAACTATAGTTGTATGTGTGAGAAAAGTTGTCTCATTCGTCTCTGAAGTACATAGGAAAAAATAAATATTTGGAACAAATGCAGTTTAGTAAAGCAGCTAAAAATAAATAATAAGGAGCCTATGTGATAGAAAATTAAAAAATAAGATGAAACAATTAAATAAAAAAGTTGGTTGCGATTCATATTTTTCAAGTTATCGGGCTCTGAACTTTTCATAGGAAACTCTGAAAAATCTCAAAAAGAGAATTTTTAAATAGCTTATCAGATAGTTATGTGAAAAATAAGAAAAAAAAAACTTAATCAAAAATATTTGCTGCAGGCCACATTTCCCGAGTTATTGGTCTTTAAAGTTTAAATAGAAAGTGCAGTTTAGTGAAAATGCTCCAAAAAAAGTCAAAATGTCTTTTAAATATATATTAATTTCTTTCCTTAAACGTTTTACAACATCAAAGACATTAAATATCGCGAAAAGCATTGGTGATCATAGATTATATTTCGCATACCACTTCTTTTCTTTCACTGTATCTATAAACAAGTTAATACACCCGCTACGCATGTGTTCTCGTCGCTGTCTCATCGACGACTAAATGGAAGAGAATACGAATGTGTGTGATTTTAGTTTGCACAATTGTGCCATGAAGCTGACATCATTGTCCTAGATCAATGTCGGGCGTTTCTTGGCACAATTATGAAGAGAACATTCACACGTATTCTTACCCTCTTTAAATTAGTCGTCGCTGAGACAGCGACGAATGCACATCAGGCGGATGCTTACATATTTTTTTATAAATTTTTCAAGAATATTTGTCCAGCAAACATACGTGTGTCATTTCAAATTGATTATGATATGCGAAAAATATTTTGTTATAAATAATGCATTTGGTAACATACAATGCCTTTTATGTTATCAAAGCTTAAGGAAAACAAGTAAGAGTGCTATATTCGTCTGTGCCGAATCTTATATACCCTTTACCAACATACGTACATATATATAGTATACAGACACATACATACATATTTGTTTTGTGAAAAAATTTATAATTTTTTTAAAGTTTCCATCTTTGGAGCTATAATTTTCATTTTTCAAATTTCATACACCAAACTTTTCTTTCAGAAGCATAAAATATATTCAATTTATAAAGAAAAAGAAAAAATTTTTAGACCTATTTAATTTTACATGACACAAAAAGTGTAAGTTTTCCAACCCTGGAGTCATAATTTTGGATTTTTCTGATTATTGATACCAATTTAGTTCTTTAAAAAATACATAAAATATATTAAGTGAAAAAAGCAAGAACGAAATAAGCAAAAACTTAGTTTCATTTAATTCCTTTAATATTAAAAAAATCAGTTAAGTGCGACTTTGAATCGCGCACGAAAGGAAGGTTTTTTGCTTTTTTGAAGTTTTTTTTCAGTTAAAACGATTTTTCAGTTTTGTCGCTTTTTTCTCGTTTTGGCGATTTTGTCTGTTTTTGGAGGTTTTTTTCATTTTGGCGATTTTTTTCTGTTGTTGGGCTTTTCTTCATTTTGGAGATTTTTCTCATTTTGACGATTTTTTCTGTTTTTTGGTTTTTTTTCGCGATTTTTTTGTTTTTTTTTCGTTTTGGTGATTTTTTTTATTTTGGCGATTTTTTTTCATTTTGGCAATTTTTTTATTTTTTTGTTTTTTTTTCGTTTTGGTGATTTTTTTAATTTTGGCGATTTTTTTTTCATTTTGGCGATTTTTTTTCATTTTAGCGATTTTTTTTTTGTTTTTTAGTTTTTTTTCGTTTTGGCGATTTTTTTCTTTTTTGGCGATTTTTTTTTCATTTTGGCGATTTTTTTCTGTTTTTTAGTTTTTTTTTATGTTATCAAAGCTTAAGGAAAACAAGTAAGAGTGCTATATTCGTCTGTGCCGAATCTTATATACCCTTTACCAACATACGTACATATATATAGTATACAGACACATACATACATATTTGTTTTGTGAAAAAATTTATAATTTTTTTAAAGTTTCCATCTTTGGAGCTATAATTTTCATTTTTCAAATTTCATACACCAAACTTTTCTTTCAGAAGCATAAAATATATTCAATTTATAAAGAAAAAGAAAAAATTTTTAGACCTATTTAATTTTACATGACACAAAAAGTGTAAGTTTTCCAACCCTGGAGTCATAATTTTGGATTTTTCTGATTATTGATACCAATTTAGTTCTTTAAAAAATACATAAAATATATTAAGTGAAAAAAGCAAGAACGAAATAAGCAAAAACTTAGTTTCATTTAATTCCTTTAATATTAAAAAAATCAGTTAAGTGCGACTTTGAATCGCGCACGAAAGGAAGGTTTTTTGCTTTTTTGAAGTTTTTTTTCAGTTAAAACGATTTTTCAGTTTTGTCGCTTTTTTCTCGTTTTGGCGATTTTGTCTGTTTTTGGAGGTTTTTTTCATTTTGGCGATTTTTTTCTGTTGTTGGGCTTTTCTTCATTTTGGAGATTTTTCTCATTTTGACGATTTTTTCTGTTTTTTGGTTTTTTTTCGCGATTTTTTTGTTTTTTTTTCGTTTTGGTGATTTTTTTTATTTTGGCGATTTTTTTTCATTTTGGCAATTTTTTTATTTTTTTGTTTTTTTTTCGTTTTGGTGATTTTTTTAATTTTGGCGATTTTTTTTTCATTTTGGCGATTTTTTTTCATTTTAGCGATTTTTTTTTTGTTTTTTAGTTTTTTTTCGTTTTGGCGATTTTTTTCTTTTTTGGCGATTTTTTTTTCATTTTGGCGATTTTTTTCTGTTTTTTAGTTTTTTTTTCGTTTTAGCGATATTTTTCATTTTGGCGATTTTTTTTCATTTTAGCAATTTTTTCGTTTTTTTGCGATTTATTTTAGTCTTAGAAATTTTCTTTTAATTTAGTGCTTTTTTTCATTTTGGCGATTTTTTTCTGTTTTTTGGGGTTTTTTTCGTTTTGGTGATTTTTTTTTCATTTTGGCGATTTTTTTTATCATTTTGACGATTTTTTCTGTTTTTAGGTTTTTTTCCGTTTTGGTGATTTATTTCATTTTGGCGATTTTCTTTCATTTTGGCGATTTTTGTTTTCATTTCAGCAATTTTTCCGTTTTTTTGCGATTTATTTTAGTCTTAGAATTTTTTTTTTAATTTGGTGCTTTTTTTCGTTTTGGCGATTTTTTTTCTGTTATTTAGGTTTTTTCTTTTTTTTGGCGATTTTTTTCATTTTGGCGATTTTATTGTTTTTTAGGGTTTTTCTTTTTTTCGCGATTTTTTTTCATTTTGGCAATTTTTTTCTCTTTTTTAGGTTTTTTCTTTTTTTTCGCGATTTTTTTTCATTTTGGCGATTTTTTTCTGTTTTTAGGTTTTTTCTTTTTTTTCGCGATTTTTTTTCATTTTGGCGATTTTTTTCTCTTTTTTAGGTTTTTTTCGTTTTGGCGATTTTTGTTTTCATTTTAGCAATTTTTCCGTTTTTTGCGATTTATTTTAGTTTTAGAAATTTTTTTTTAATTTGGTGCTTTTTTCGTTTTGGCGATTTTTTGTCTGTTTTTGGCTTTTTTTCATTTTGGCGATTTTTTTCTGTTTTTGGGGTTTTTTTCATTTTGGCGATTTTTTTTTTCATTTTGGCGATTTTTTCTGTTTTTTAGGGATTTTTTCGTTTTGGTGATTTTTTTCATTATGGCGATTTTCATTTTGGCGATTTTCTTTCATTTTGGCGATTTTTGTTTTCATTTTAGCAATTTTTCCGTTTTTTTTGCGATTTATTTTAGTCTTAGAATTTTTTTTTAATTTGGTGCTTTTTTCGTTTTGGCGATTTTTTCTTGTTTTTGGCGATTTTTTTCGGTTTGGCGATTTTATAATTTTTTATTTTTTCAGTTTTACAGTTTTTGAAAATTTCAAGAGTTTTGCTCTTACGGTTTCCAAGATACAGCAAATTGTCAAAATTACATAGTCAAAATTGCATTAACTGATGGAACACCCTTTAATTTAAATTTTTTTAAATTTTTGTGTTAATTTTTGTAGTCTGTATAAAAATACACTAACCTAACAAATTTCAAGTGTACAATTGTATATATACTACATGGGATTTTAAAATTTTTCGTTGCTCGTTTTGGAACACCCTTTAATTTCCAATTATCATGTATTTGTTGTTGTAGCGGCCAAAGGTCTACATACTGTGTCCAAATTTCAGGTCTCTAGCTCTTACGGTTCTCGAGAAAATACTAATATAGTTTTAGACATAGTTAATTTTACATAACACAAAAAGTTAAAGTTTTCCAACCCTGGAAACGTCTTTTTAATTTTTTTGTATTTTTTTTATTTAAAATTCCAATTTTAGTCGTACTGAAGTGTAAAATATGTACATTTATTAAAAAAAAATAAAAATTTGTTTTCGGGAGTTACTTTTATATGGCAAAATGAAGTTTAAGTTTTCCAGCTCTGCAATCGTCTTCCCGATTTTGCTGAATTTCAATACCAATCTATTTTGGAAAATTTCTGACACACCAGTCCAAGAACGAAGTCTCTAGCTCTTCTGGGAGCTTCGGAAAACCGATTTCACGTACAGACAGACGGACAGACGGACAGACGGACAGACGGACATCGCTTATTCGTCTTCCCTATGCATAAGGATCCAGAATATATATATTTTATGGATCGCTTATTGATATTATAGAAATTACAAACGGAATGACAAACCTATATATACCCTTTTACCATTTTTGTTGGTAAAGGGTATAAAAAGGAATATGTCATTAAAAGACATTATGATGCTTTTCATAGTAATATGAATAAGTTTAATGGTAAGGAAAGGGAAAACCTTTTAAATAAAAATCAAAAATATTTTTAATATGTTTCCCATCTGAAAATGATCTTCCATGCCGACAAATATCAAAGCTTATTAATTTTGATACATCCAACCGCATAATTTTATTTGGTGAAATTTCACCTTTGTGCTCCACCAAGCAACCATTCTTTTATTTATTTATTTTTTTTTTAATGGAAAACATGATAAATTATTGTCCTATCTTTTTTAATTTTTTTTTATTTCACTGTTTATTTAGAAAAAGTTTTATTTTCAATTAATAATTTTACTTAATCAACGTTTTTTTCAAGATAGAAAATATGTCTATTTATGTATAAATATATAATGCACCATTATCTTTCAAACGCTTGACTTTGTGTTTGGTGGGTAGCTCGCAACCTCAACACATAAAAAATTTACCAATACATTGACAGTGCCCACCATTGACCTAGATTAATAAATAACTTACGGTGTTCTTTGGTCGATAACAAAAAAGTCGCATTACTTCAAACACGATAAAGGGATAAAGGGGTTTAAACACATTCCTGCAATATTACATCGAAAACGAGTAAATGTCTTTTTTATGTACATAGTTTGTCCCATACCAACCCTCATGCTGGCACCAACCAGCCCTATAATACTGGCAACTTGGCAATTATTTGTACGGCTATGGCTCGGCGGCTTGTGGGGGTGTCCTTTTTAGGATTTTGTCAGTTGGCGGGCTTGCATTAGTTTGTACCAGTATTGGCCTCAAACACAAAATTATAAATAACAAATAAATTTAAAAAATCAAAAAACCCGACTACCTAAAAACAACTAAAAAGGGAAGAAAATCCAGTAGTCCGAAGCCACTATTAAGAACATTCGAAAATTAAATTTTTAATGCTTCCCGACTGTAAAAGTCACTATGTTCCGCATAGTAATTTAGTAATTTATTTAGTTAATGAATATAATCCTTTCAGACTAATAACAAAATACTTAAAACTAGATTGCATAACGTGAGTTACATAAATAATAAAAGTTATAACTTATGAATTAAGAAAAACAATAATTTTATGCTTAATGATATTATAATTTAAATAGTCGACAAATTCCGACAAATAATTGTATTGACGGAATAATCTCGTAAAAGGATCAGCAATTGGATAATTAGATCTACAAAGCATGATAACATGACTATAATGCATTATATAATGAATTTAAAAGAAATTCGGAGCAAATATTACCATAAACAAGATTAATCATAAAAGATACATTTAACACTTAACGACGACTTTTTAGAGTAGGTAGTTTTATTAGAGCCAGCTTGCTGGTATAAGAAGGAACATTTCTTGTGAAACTCCACTGGAGGCCACGTAAACAGAATAACAAGAATTATTTTTGGACAGATTCAATACGAATATAATAAATGTTGTAATATATGTCCCATGTGATTGATCCGTATTCTAAAATAGGTCTAACTAGAGACACATACAGCTGCTTCGTAATGTAGGGGTCAGAAAATTCTTTAGCCCATCTCTTTATGAAGACAAGAACGCTTCTAGCTTTATTCATTTTTATTAAAAAAAAAAAAAAAAAAAAAAAACACAATTTTGGGTCCAGTAATATTCCAATATCCAGAAATGAATCAACCAACTCCAGCTGATGACCTCCGAGATAGTAGTTAACAGCAATTATATTACTTCTGGAAAAACGCATAAATTTAATTTTTTAAATTGAGCTCCATCATGTTAAGTTTGCACCATATAAAACAGTTGTTAAAGTCACTTTGAAGATTAATGTGATCGATAAAATTGTTAAAGGAGTAAACAAATTTTACATCGTCAGCATACATCAGTATATAAGCAAAGTTTATGATGTTTTCGCAGGTCATTTATAAACAAAGAAAACGGGGAACGCCAGATGAAACATATATGTACCAGCAGATACGACAAAATACGGCAGAATTGAAAGCAAGAAGAAAGACAAAGTTATCCTAAAACCATAAGTCTGAAGGTGGCACATATCAACATGAATCCTTCTCCTCACTAGAAGAAATGTTAGTCGAAGCAATCAAAATTTAAGTAGCAGCTCTTCCATCTGGGGACGTTATTTGTCTGGAAGAATTAGTACATACTTCAACGTTTTTTTTTACATACTAAAATTTATTTATTGTATCTTCAAAAATTAACTAACAATAAGTATTCAAATATTAAGTCTAAATATAATTGTAAGGCCCCACTAAACTCGGACATAAACTTAGGTATAGTAATAAATAATGCATAAATGTTGTACTAAGCCAGTAAAACGCACGCCATACCACAATTGTGAAAAAAAATCACACACACGCCTATGCTCTTTCATTTACTCGTCACGGAGAAAGCGACGAATGAAGTTGTGCACGAATACATCCATTTTTCGCTTAGTTTTTTTGAGCACACGGAACGAAATTAAAGTTTAAATTTAATAAATTCTTACAGCAAAAAAAAAATAAAAAATAATTATGGAACCTAAGAAATATATATTTCTTTTTTGCAATATGCAATCCATTTTATGCTATGAAACATTTGTGCATTCTCAAATAGTTTTTGAAAGTCTGTACATAAGAAAAGAGGTTTGTGACAATTCAAAATGTGTTGTTGAAGTCTAATGTATATAGACAACGCTGAACCAACAGTAAATAAATTTCAAATTAAAATATGAAGATATGTTGTTTAGAAAGGCATTTTAATAGTTTTCACAGCGCTGTGAGTAAATTTAATTTTGAATTTATGCACTACATAGTTGAATGAATTATTAAATTTTTTACTTAAGTTTGTTATTTAATTGCTTATTTACAAAAAATATTCAAACAATTAATAACCACAAAGATTTTCTTCAACTGGAACTTTATTTTACTGTCATTTTTCTTACTTATACAAACATGTTTTATTTTTCGGATGTTTGTACAGGGTGGCCCAGAATGGCCGAAGTGGTTTGAATTCCTTATAACTTTTTTATTATAATTTTTTTATTATTTTTCTTTTCAGTATTTTGTAGGGAAGACTTGAAAAATTTAAAATGGAACAGTACACAATTCAACAACGATATCTAACACCAGAAATGGAAATGACAGCATCGTGTTCATTTTCAAAAAAAATATAAGCTAATTATCCTTTTCGACGAAACACCGCACCAAACGGTTCACTTAAGTCGATGTAATTCTCGCTGCTTAACAACTCTAGGATTTTCCATAGCCCATATTCTGCAGTTTTGCCTATTAACGAACCTATTTAATTGGAAATGAGCTTCGTTGCTCATAATGAAGTTGTGAATAAGATCACGATTTTCTTCTGCTTTTTGACGAAAATAATTTGCATAATTAAGTCGTTGCTGGTAATCTGTCGGTTTCAGTTGTTGGACAAATTCCCCAAGTTTTCTTTACAAAATACTGAAGAGAAAAATAATAAAAAAGTTATAAGGAATTCAAACCACTTCGGCCAATTCTGGGCCACCCTGTATTAAGCACAGAAACATTTTCAAGAAGTTTCATCTGAAGTGTTGTGTATTAGAGCCGTTGTGTCCCTTTTTTTTAACGGATGTGTCCAGTAAAGTTCAAGATATTATGAGCAAGCGGATGAGGATGTGACTTGCCTTTTATTATATATTTGCCTGCGTAGATTGCAATTTTCAGTCACTTGTGGCCAGCCTTGTCAACTTTCAAATTTTAAAAAGCACTGAAATCAGGAAAAAAGCGCGTAATTTAAGTAAAAAATCACTAAATTTTAAATTTGTTCATTTTATTAAAAAAAATGTTATTCATAAATACATATCGCACACTAAATCATAAAGAGTCACAATTCAAAAAATTTTAGATGCTGAGTAGTTGCTAACAACTGTTGATACTCTACAAATGACGCAAGTATGTGACACAAAACAAGCATAACATTATTTTATATTATTCAAGAAGACTGTATTACAAAAGAAATTGTTGAGGTCGTTATAGATTTCTTCAATTAACTGGTTTATAGAAAAGAAAAGGTACTTTTATCATTTTGTGTTGTGACTCTTTATGATTTAGTGTGTGTACGAACATATCGTATATAAAAAATAAAGAATCGGTTTGACCTTGCATTTCGTTCCTAAAACTTTAAATTAGAGGCATCCGATTCACATTTTAATTCTAAAGGAATCAGTGTATTCTAAAATCAATTCGACGAAGAGTTTTGAAGTTATTATAAACAAAATTTTTAATTTTTTTCGTTAAGGAACAAACGAGTCACTCGAGTTTAGTCAAGTTGGCAGTAATCGACAAGAATATATATAAGTTTTATATTTTGAACTCGATGGGCTTAATAGTTTATTTTTTTTAAATCAAGTCTAACCAAATTTGGTTGTTATTAAATTATACTGTAAAAACATTCTTTCGGCTGCAGCTGAACTATGTGACAAGGGCAATAAATTTTGAATGAAATACAAAAGGTGTCAAAAGTATTGTGCAGCAAACGCAATATAAATAATAATAACAAAGTTAAATATAAAAAAAGTGATTTGAAAGTTTATCAAGTTATATACAAAAATATTTATGGCAAAAAAGTAATCGAAATGAAAAAAATATTGGACATTGGGAAAAAAATTTTTAAATTTTGGTTATAATTAACAAAAAATGGCAGCTCTATTCACATCAAAATTGTCTCGTTTCAAGTCGATTTTTATATAAAGCAAAGTGTTAACCAAGTGTATGAACATTCTGTTACGTAGTTTAGACTAAATTACAGTCATAGAGGTAAAAGCGCGTTCAACTTCTTCGTTTAAATATGGAAGTGGCAGAAGTTTGATTTTAATGCAATTTTTGATAATGCCTCAAACGAGTTCATTTTAACTGAATCGCTATTAGATTTTACTTCTGCCCAAAACTCGACAGTGGGCTCAATACTTGTCATAAGTCTTCCTTGTTGTGTGGGAAAACTCAGCTTACATTAATTACACTGTGATACACAAACAATATTCAGGGATTCTAATGTACCAATTCTATTTTGTTGGAGTCCATGGATGACGAAAATACCGTTGGTTTTTTTAGGTCACTTCATAAACTGATTTTATAACGGTAAATGTAGTGAAAAACGGGGTTTCTTAGATTTTCAGTTGTAACTTCTTTGTTTCCCAACGGATTTCTTTTAACTTTTCGTTGGTGAAAATAATCGAATATTATCTTTCAATAAAGATATACAGCCTTATTCAAAAAAAAACAGTAAATTGGGTTTCATGTACATATTAGTTAATACGTGATTAAAGCTTAATAAGCTGTTGTTAAAATTTTGTATTCAAAAAACGTTAATTAACTAATCAGTAATTTAAGAAATTTTTTCATTTAAGACTGGCAACACTATTTTATTTACATGTCACTTTACTTCTAATGATGGAACAATAGTGGATACATTTTATCAGTAACCACAAATGGTCAGTTATTTTACTTATAAAATAATATTAAATGTTTGCCCACAAGAACATTTTGCGTAAAGTTTTTTTAGTAAAACATTTGTAAAAATTATTTTTACAAAAATAAACATACACACACATGTGTATTGTCACATACTGAGTAAAATTTAATAATGGAAAAGAACTCGGTAACCTTGTTTTTATTTGTTTATGTTTTTTGCACATCACTATATTGATATACAAAAAATTTTCATTCAAATTGTGCCCTACAATAGGATTTATCTTAAAATTAGATCAACAATGGAAAAAAAGGACCAAGAAAAGAGAAAACGATCTCAAAATTGGTTGGAAGAGGATAAGGTAAGTATATGTGTACATAGTTTTTCATATTTGATAAGTAATTTACATATTTATGTACTTTTTTAATTTGCATGGGCATACATACATATCTATGTATGTACCTACGGAACTTTGAACAAGTAGATGCTGCTGCAGGAACTTATTAAGAAAAGGGTAACGGACATAGAAAATAAAAATACTGACACGAACACAAATTATGCCAAGAAAAAGGCTTGGTTGGATGTTGAAGAGAGGTACATACTTAGATGCAATTTTTTATATGCATACATACTATTTTGAAACATATTATAAATTTATTATCATCTTTATAGTTTCAACAACTTATGTATGGGAGGCAGCCGCAATATGGCCCAGTTAAAAACACAATGGGTGGCCACCAAGGTGGCTGCAAGAAAAAAAATGGCCAGCCATCGAAAAGAAATTTTAAAAACTGGCGGCGGAACACAGCCTGCGGAAATGTCCATTAGTGGCGATGACATTGCTGTCTGGCTGCCCAACGAATTTGTTGTGGACAGAAACGAATTTGATAGCGACTCATATGTAGAGGTAAAATACACATTTTATTATATAAGCACGTATGTAAGTATGTATTTACATGCATAAATACATATTTCTACGCAAATATTTTGTGTACGTACATATGTTTGTAAGTACATACATACATACATGTACATTCAACATTTGTTTTCATTTAGAATTTTTTCTCTTTAGGTTTTAGAAGAAACTGTAGGAAGGGATTCAGTATATAACACCCATAAAAAGACTATTTTGCACAACACCGACGACACCACATCAAAAAATCAGGTACGTACTTTTTGCGTCTGTTCAGTGGAAAGAGGTTTTCCCAATGGCGATGAAGAATTAATCCGCACAATTTTTGATCTTTTTGTTTTACTGGTAGTAAAATTATTTTGTGTATACAAAAACAAAAAAATTTTGGGTTAATTTGTTCTTGTATATATATGAGCAAGAATTTTTACCCTTATTTATTTACATAAGTATATAAATACTTATCTACATATGTATGTATGTATGTAAATTGCAATTGTTTGAAATAATTTTTTGTTTTGAAACAAAAAAAAAAATTATTTCAAACAATTGCAATTTACATATACATATGTACTAATAAATATTTCTTACTAGATTTTGGAAGAAACCGAAAAAGCAACGTCTTCAAATTCCGAAACTGTTCCCGTAGAAGAAAAATGCTCTCGCGAACCAAATTTGAAAAGAAAAGAGGTATGTATTTATGTATGTTTGTATATATGAGTTAACCCCATTCGTATACATACATATGTATGTATATGTATTACATTTTTCAGAAAAAACAAAAAGAGAAAACGAATTCAACTGCATATAATATAAGCAAGTTGACAAATTTTGATATGCAATGCAAAAAAGAATTGCATGAACTGCAGATGGAATGTGAAAGGACACGTCTTCGAAATCTGGATAGAGAACTTGTGCTCATAGAAGAAAAAATTAAGTATTATAAAAACAAACCAGTTGGTAGGTATTTATTATGTTAAATTTATTGGGTAATTGTATTTGTTACTACTGAAAGTGTGAACATATATGTATGTACATATTTAGGTAGATTTTTATGTACATATGTATGTATAAATTTTAATTTTCAAATTGATTTTTTTTTTTCAGATATGAATCAAGAATAATATTTTTGTTTTCCAAGATATGTATGTAATGAAATTTTTTTAATTTGTTTGCTGTGAATTGTTTTTGTTTTTTTTACATGTATGCTCCTATGTGATATAAGGCTGTTTTATATTTGTTATGATTTTTAAAATAAAAGACTGAATTACTTTTTGATTTTGTTGTACATACGCATTTATGTATGTACATACATATGTACGTGTTTTTGTGTTTTATTTTAAAATAGGATTTAATTTCAATCCTCTGTTAGAAAGGGAGATATTTATATATGTATGTAAGTATATCTATTTTACACAGATACATATGTATGTATACACACACATATTGCAATTTTTTATTAAAAAAATGTATTAATAAATATTAATTAAATTATAAAATATAAGAACAAAAAAATAAAATACGTTTCATATCGATTTCAATAAAATGTTTGAGCAAATTAAAAGTTTTTCTCAATAAAAGCTCGCAATATGAGATTTTCTCTGCAAGCTGTTGTGGTTGATTCGCTGTAATGTGATGATTCCAGTCTCATCTCTTCTTCCGAGATTACATCATCTTAAAAAAAAAATACATATAGGGATAATATAAAATTTTTTTTATCTTACCTGGAGGAGAATCTCTTTCCTCTATGGCAATGTTATGGAGTACTGCAAGAGCCACAATTAGTATTTTCAAGTTATGAAAACTAATTGTCATGCCATCAAGCAAACATCGGAATCGTTGTTTCCAAACTCCAAAACATCGCTCCACAGTATTGCGGGTTGCAATGTGAGCGGTGTTGTAATTTATTTCTTTTACATTTTTGGGCCGAAGTATGGGAGTAAATAAGTACGGTGTCAGTTTGTAGCCGGAGTCACCAAGCAACCGGCCTCTAAACTCACTGTTTTCAAAACGCTCCTTTATTTTTGACTCGTTAAAAATTCTACAATCGTGGGTACTACCCCTCCACCTGGCTACTATATCCTGAATTTTTAATTCGGCATCGCAAATCACCTGTTAGTGTAATAATTAAGAAAGATTTCAAACCAATTTTATCCATGTTACTTGCCTGAACATTCAAAGAGTAAAACCCTTTTCTATTGATATAATATTGAGCCAGTTCACCACCGGTTTTTTTTATTTTAATGTGGGTTCCGTCAATGGCACCAATAACACCTGGGAAGTTGCGAATTTCTTTAAATTTTTTAGAAATTCTTACTTCTTCTTCAGCAGATGCAGGCATTCTGATTTTGTCTTTCGCAAGTTTTGCAAGTGCTCGGGAAACTTTTGCGCAAATTCTGCTTACGGTGGCTTGAGAGAGGCCATGAATGTCAGCTGCATCATCCTGTACCTAAAAGGAAAAGTTTTCATTTTATGAATTACCTATGTATCATAGAATACGAAACTTACCTCTCTTCTTCCCCAACTGCGCAAAGCTACCAATACCTGTAATTCGGCCGATGTTCCGCATCCTCTTCTATCTACTAAAATTTCCTGTTTAACTAAATTTGTAATTTTTTTCACCGTTTCTTTGATGAAACGATATTTTTTCTTAAATTCAGAGTCAGGAAGGGAGAATGGGTCGGCTCGCTCCTTATATATTCTCGGTCGACTGAATTGGGAAATTTGCGTGATGTACTCTGTTCAAATTGAACAAAATTAAAAAAAAATTCGCAAAATAACAAGTCATATTACCAATTCTGCTAATAAAATCTATTGTTTCCATTTTTTTTAACACAATATAGACACAAAAATTATTTTTTTCTGAAAACACAACTAAACAAATGAACCGTCAGCACTGAAATGTCATTTTAATTCACATCTAAAGTAGGGTTGAACGTACTTTAATATTTCTCCGTTTGATATGGCAATAAAGTGTGTGTATTAAGCTAATAATGTTTTTTGAATAATACTTTAAGGATTTTTGCTTAATAAAGGGTTGTAACAGTGCTTTAAGTTTTTTTGAATAAGGCTGATAGTTTTTGTAAATCGACTAAGAAATGGCTAAGTTACAGTCGTTGAAGTGTACAAAAAATCCATTAAAAAGTATTCTTTTGTAACTCATAAGCAACTTATAGCCTGAGGAAAACAAAAGAATACTTTTTTAATTGGTTTTTTGTACACTTCAACGACTGTAACTTAGCCATTTCTTAGTCGATTTACAAAAAATATACCTTTATTGAAAGATAATATTCGAGCCTTTTAACCAACGAAAAGTTAAAAGAAATCCGTTGGGAAACAAAGAAGTTACAACTGTTTAAAACTGAAAAGCTAAGAAACCCCGTTTTTCATTACATTTACCGTTATAAAAACACTTTATGAAGTGACATAAAAAAACCAACGGTATTTTCGTCATCCATGCACTCCAACAAAATAGAATTGGTACATTAGAATCCCTGAATATTTTTTTTCTCAACTTTTGTAGCACAGTGTTATACTTAAAATGTTTGGCGCTTATTTCTTCAACCAAGTCTTGTATATACAATCTTATTAGAATTTTTTTAAATGCTCTATTTAACTTCAGAGCTTATGTTTTTTCATTGATAGACTTCCTCGAAAAACAAATAGATAAGGAAATTACTCTTTGAATTTTTGGTTTAGTGCCACCGCTCGAAACAAAAAGCACCGAAAATTAATTTTAAAAAGCACTGAGCACTAACTTCAAAATTTTTCGCGCTTTCAGTTTTTCACACTCATAAAATTTCTTATGTAAAATTAACTAATAATCGGTGTACATATTTTTTCTTTAAGTTACAAAAAACAAGTAAGAGTGCTATATTCGGCTGTGCCGAATCTTAAATACCCTTTACCAACGTACGTACATACATATATACATATATAGTATACAGACATATATACATATTTGTTTCCATCTTGGGAGCTTTAATTTTCATTTTTCAAATTTCATACTCTAAACTTTTCTTTCAGAAGCATAAAATATATTCAATTTATAAAGAAAACGAAAAAAATTTTTAGACCTATTTAATTTTACATAACACAAAAAGTGTGAGTTTTCCAACCCTGGAGTCATAATTTTGGATTTTTCTGATTACTGATACCAATCTAGTTCTTTAAAAAATACATAAAATATGTTAAGTGAACAAAGCAAAAACGAAATAAGGAAAAACTTATTTTCATTTAATTCCTTTAATATTAAAAAATTCAGTAAAGTGCAACTTTGAATCGCGCACGATTCAGGCAGGCTATTTTGCTTTTCCGAAAATTTTTTCAGTTTAAACGATTTTTTCAGTGTTGTCGCTTTTTTCTCGTTTTGGCGATTTTTTTCTGTTTTTGGAGGTTTTTTTCTTTTTGGCGATTTTTTTCTGTTTTTGGGCTTTTCTTCATTTTGGAGATTTTTTTTCAGTTTGGAGATTTTTTTTCAGTTTGGCGATTTTTTTCAGTTTTTGGGTTTCTTTTATATAAGCGATTTTTTTTTTGTTTTTTTTCATTTTGGCGATTTTTTTCTGTTTTTTGGGGTTTTTTTCGTTTTGGCAATTTTTTTGGTTTCGGCGATTTTTTCCATTTTGGTGATTTTTTTTTCATTTTGGCAATTTTTTCTGTTTTTTAGGTTTTTTTTCGTTATGGCATTTTTTGTCATTTTGGCGATTTTTTTCATTTTGGCGATTTTTTTTCATTTTGGCGATTTTTTTTCATTTTGGCGATTTTTTTTCATTTGAGCAATTTTTCCGTTTTATGCGATTTATTTTAGTCTTAGAAATTTTTTTTAATTTGGTGCTTTTTTCCGTTTTGGCAATTTTTTTTTTGTTTTTGGCGATTTTTTTCAGTTTGGTGATTTTGTAATTTTTTGATTTTTTAGTTTTACCGTTTTTGAAAATTTCAAGAGTTTTGCTCTTATGGTTTCCAAGATACAGCAGTTGTCAAAATTGCATAGTCAAAAGTGCATTAACTGATGGAACACCCTTTAATTTAAATTTTTGGAAATTTTAGTGTTAATTTTTGTAGTCTGTATAAAAAGTGTATATATATATAATTGTATGTATATTACATGGGATTTTAACATTTTTCGTTGTTCGTTTTGGAACACCCTTTAATTTCCAATACTCATGTATTTGTTGTTATAGCGGCCAAAGGTCTACACACTGTGTCCAAATTTCAGGTCTGTAGCTCGTACGGTTCTCGAGAAAATACTAATATAGTTTTAGACATAGTTAATTTTACATAACACAAAAAGTTACAGTTTTCCAACCCTGGAAACGTTTTTGTAATTTTTTTATATTTTTTTAATTTAAAATACCAGTTGTAATCGTACTGATGTGTAAAATAAGTTTATTTATTAAAAAAAATAAAAATTTTTTTTCGGTAGTTACTTTTATATGGCAAAATGAAGTTTACGTTTTCCAGCTCTGCAATCGTCTGTCCGATTTTGCTGAATTTCAATACCAATCTATTTTGGAAAATTTCTGACACACCAGTCCAAGAACGAAGTCTCTAGCTTTACTGGGAGCTTCGGAAAACCGATTTCACGTACAGACAGACGGACAGACGGACAGACGGACAGACGGACAGACGGACAGACGGACAGACGGACATCGCTTATTCGTCTTCCCTATGCATAAGGATCCAGAATATATATATTTTATGTGTCGCTTATTGATATTATAGAAATTACAAACGGAATGACAAACCTATATATACCCTTTTACCATTTTTGTTGGTAAAGGGTATAAAAATTAAATTAACGAGAAAATGTGAATGACTTTTTCTATAATCGGATTAAGTTAACTTTCTCAAAGACAAATCTCGGCTTGCGTACAAAGGAAAGATGTTTCCCTTATTTCTGTAATTTTTCTGTCTAAAATCATTATTTATTTATTATTTTCCATAATTTAACTGTCAAACAAATCACAAAAAATTTTAGTATTGAGTCAAAATAATGTAAGTTATAGGGGAAAAACATAGTTCGAATAAAGAGCGGAAAATACGAAATACTCATTAGGGATCCCAATTTGCACGAAAAGCGTTCCCGTACTCGAAAATTGGGTAAATGAAAGAGGTTTTGTGAGAGTAATCTTCTTCTTGTTCTTGCACGAAACAGCCCGTACTTTTTCTTCGTGCTAGTTTGGGCAAACACAAAATCAATCAGCTGTTTGAAAAATAAACAATTGCAAAGAAAAACTACATTTACCTAAAAACTAAACAAATGAACAAATGTATGAAAAAATGTTTAGAAACAAGTGGTGAACAATATTTTATAAGTTTTTATATGAAATTAAGATAAAAAACCTATATAAGTATGCTGAATCATGTAAGTAAATACGTGCGTGTGTATGTACAAAAGAATGCGTTTAGTTATGTACATACGTATGTATATGCATACATGCGTTGACGTTTATTTTCGTGTTAAAATGTTGGTTTTTCGCGTTCCCGTACTTTTGTGCATTTTTGTGTATTATTGAGCGAAATTATAGTTTCCTCTCATTTTACCGAACTTTACCCAAAAAGTAAAGAAACAAACTTATTGCATCTGTATATATGTGTAAATTGTTTTCTAATTGAATGCTAAAATCAATTTAAAAAAATGCTTACGCCCTTGTTCATAAAATTTAAAAAAAAATTTGAAATGAATTTTATTTAAAATTTTTCATCGAATTTTTTTAATAGATTTTATTTTTTTTTTTGTTCCTTCACTGTAATAATTTTTTGTTTATATTTTTGGTTATAACCATGATACAATAATATAAAGGTACTACCACATTTGACGTAAAAAATTAATTTTGACTTTTACCAAAATTGTTTGATTGCTGTTTTTTTGTAAAGAGAGAGGAAAACGTTGCCACACAAAATTACGGGGAACTTTTTTTTAGGAATGTTTTTGGAAATGTGTAATTTTAAGTTTAGAAATTATGGTTTAATACACATTTTTTTAAATGTTGTATTAATTGGATACGTGGATAACGAAATATGCATATGTATAATATGATGTAGAATGGATGAGCGTGTTTCATGCATATAAT
Organism: Tachina lurida; assembly: GCA_944452675.1. NCBI lineage: Eukaryota > Metazoa > Arthropoda > Insecta > Diptera > Tachinidae > Tachina > Tachina lurida. The sequence goes on from OX101754.1 coordinate 46,026,918, forward strand.
ACACATTTACATACACTTCGTGTGCAAATTTATTGCAGCTTACAGTAAGAATTAATGCTTTTTTGATGGGCTACATCTGAATAATCTGAACACAAAAAGACATTCAAAAGAAATAGTTAATGCATGGGATTTCTTGCTAATGAATTCGTTCAATTTAGGTGCAGAACGCATGATTTTAACACAGGCGTGTCATTGACGAGCATGGGCTAACATTTAGCAAAACTGCTCATCATTCCAATGAGTGCTTAGAACCCATGATACGTTTATTCGTTTATACATACATACATATGTATGTTTAAACAGAGCATAACGAAGTGCCCGCGGGTGGCCTTTTGCTTATAATTTTAGGCTCTAAGCAGGCATACTCTGATGATTGTATTTGAGGCAAACAGCTTTGAAAGCTGTTAAGTGTGCTGTTGTTTCCTTGCAAATTAAGAGGAAGCATTGTTCTCGCCGAGATCTGATTGGCAATTGTGCTCTCGTCGGTGTGAAAGCTCAATAGCTCTTTCAAAAAAGTTTGCACATTGTGCATATGACTTGGACGCACCTGATGTAAAGCAATAAGCCAGAGTAGTACGAAGAGGAAGTCCCACCCTTGATTCAGAGGCTTTTCCGTTGGTAATTTCCCTTGAATTGTTTATGCTGATGTAATTTTTTTTATAATTATAATTTAAATACATATTCTTCAATATTTTTCAATAAATAAAAAAGAACGTCAAAAAATTAATCAAAAACTCGGATTTCATAAATTAATAAGGTAGCATTAATTTTGAGAGTAAAAAATTGTCGGCACAAACGTCAGAAGGTTAATATGGCGACGAAAAGAGAGAACGGTTGTACCTTTATATTATTGTATCATGGTTATAACTAAAAACCTCTTTTTATGTCAAAACAAAAGCTTTAGAAAGTGTTTTATAAAAATCAAATTTTAAACGTTATCGTTTATAAATGAAAAATAAAAACGAAAGGGCTTATGTTTTCAAAAAACAGGCTGTAAATCTATTTTTCAAAACTTCGATGATACGTTCAACACAAAATCCTTGCCTTAACATAACATTTGTTGTATTTTTCTTCTTGTCCAGAACAGCAATTTCTTATCGAAGTCCTTAAATAGGATAAAAGTAGATAACCAGAGCCTCTTAAAATACCTGTACATACATATATATTTTAATTTTGTATCTGTAGTTATTTATCATGGTATTTACATATTACTAAAAACAACCAAAAATTTATCTTTCCACTGAAATATAAATTGTAAAAATACAGATCTTTCTGACTCCTACCCCAAATAAAAGAATCGAGATTATTTCCAGGATATCGAGTATCAACAAAACGAATGTTTACCTCATCATCACAAAACCGAAGGTCCTGGATCACAACAAAACCGAAGGTCCTGGGTTCAATCCCTGTATCCAACAGTCATTAAATAACAACACCACGCATTTTTCTGATGTGCATTAGTGTCCCTTTGTATCAGTTGTTGTAGGAAAGTTCAACTGATGAAGTTATAGTCACTGGTCACGGAACTATACCGACTTCAACAGATACTAATCCTAATGTAACATCAGAGCGCCCTCCTTCGTTGTGTAGCAGAATCATCGGCGAAGTAAAATAATCAATAAAATGGCTAAAAAACACGCCTCATTTAATATCAGAGAGGCGCTGCAACACTGCATTTTTAAAAGACGTGCAAAAAGCAGAGTAGTAAAAGAATGAATCTTTCCTCTATATCTCCCTTCACCTTTCCTAAAGAAGGCAACACCTAGTAAAAGTAGTAGGCATTAATTGCCTGAGTGTTACTTCTCTTAATAAAAAAATAAAAATAAAAACAATCTAAATTTTTTAATAACATATACGAGTATATGTACATACTAGGGTATTCATTTAATCGGGCTTTTGCTTTAATCGGTTAATCGCTGGATTAATTAATCGAGGTTTGCCTTAATCGGTTAATGTCGGTATTAACCTGTTAACCGACTAATAATAGCCCATTCAGGCTGACATGAAATTAAGTAATTTCAAGCTCAAATTACGAACGAAATTAAAACTGATTATGCAGGTACTGAATGACATTTGAGATGATTTCGCAAACTCTTATTCACTGCGGCAGACATTGAAGTACTTTTTTCCGCTGAATAAATCCTTTGTTACACTTATAAAAATTTTTCTTTCAAAAATCTTCATAAATATTATAATTTTCATTCAATCTTCTTTTAATTTCATATTGAATTTAAAAATTTTTATTTCTTTTATTTGTTGTTTCTCATAGTTGTAAATTTACTTATGTTTAGAAAAAAATAGTTTTAGTACAAAAACTGAGTTGTTTATTGTAATTTCTTGGTAATTTCATAGAAATTAAGTAAAATAACTTAATTTGGAATGTGTCAAAATATATGGAAAATTACTTAACTTCAACTTAATTTCGACTGGAATTACGAAATTACTTAATTTAGCGTCACCCTGAATGGGCTATAAAGTTTTTTCATAAATCAAGTAATTTCAACAAATAAAAGTGCACAAACTATTTATTAATTTGAGTTTATTAGTAAAACAAACAAAAAACACACCCACACATTAGATTTTTTGAAATGCATAGATATGTATTCATTAAAAATTAACGAGCTTCTGAAGTTATTATATTAGTTACTTCTATAGTTTAAAGAAATCTTCTTCTAACACAATCTTTCAGAAAAATAATTTGGTTTAAATGTTTAGGATTTAAGCTATTCCCTTCTTTTGCGTTAATAAAACTTGACTTGGAAAAATCCTTTTACTTATCATAGATGTTGAGGAAATGAAAAGCAGTCCATAATACAGAATATATAGTTTCCCCATTTTTTTCCAGGATTTCTCTAAACATCTAAAATCGTTCATAATGCCATTAGAGTCCTGTTTTATTTTTTCAAATTCCTACAGCAACTAATTGTTTCTATTAATTTTGTTAGAACATTCTGTGTATTACTATCGATAGTTCCTTCTGTTGGTGGGTCATCATCTGACCCACACTGGCTGAGCTTAGCGACGAACATTCTGCAAAAAAGTTTTTTTTTCTGAATTTCTTTTTTTTGTACTGTATTTTAAAACACTATTGCTAGAAGGAAATATTTCAGCGTGTAGGTATGAAATAATTGAATTCATATCTTAATAAATATAATCCTTAATTAAATCGTTTGCAACAATTCTATTGGATTTTATTAAATTTATTTTTGCCGATGGCCTTAGTAGCTAGTGCTTCTACCCCTCTTATATTGTTATTGTATTTATCTATAATATCAATATTAATAAATAAATAAATAAATAAATATAAAATTATTACACAAAAAGTTAATAATTCTTACTACTAGTTCAATTAGAGTAGTAGAGTCTATACTGAAATTTTTTATAGCCACGGCCAAGGACTTTGAAGTTTTACTTAAGTTAGGATCACTTGGAATACATCCTTGAAAAATAATTTCTTAACACGCACATTTTGTATATGAAAAGAAATAAATAATTAAGCATACAAAAATACGTTATAACACTACAAAATATGAAAAAAATTTTTGAGTTGGATAATTGGTTAATCGACTGAAATTAACCGGTTGAACCGTTAATCGAAAAAAAAAAACAAATTTATATTAACCGATCAATTAATCGGGTAGTAATTAACTGGTTAACCGATTAACGCTTAACCGAATGAATACCCTAATACTATGATGGCACTGATGCTGTAGTACTTCTTTCTATTGGAATAATACTCTGGATTTTCTAGCAGACGTTTGATTTGTACATGGGTTCCCTCAACAAACCCTAACATACCGGAAACATTTTATTTTTGGTGGATCCTACACTTACATAGTTATAAGGTCTTCCTCGTCGTTCAGTTTTAATTTTATTTTCGTTCAACAATATTTCGTTTCGAAAACCCTTAAGCATTCATTCAAAATTCGGGAAAACGTAGTTCGTGAGACACAACCAAGAAAGTTATTTCCAACGGATCTCTGGTAACTACTTGTGGCTAAAAGCCCTAAAAAGACTGTCATTTTCAGTGTAGGTCGTATTGCAGTTTACCGATATCTCTTTGACAATTTTTGTATTGTTAATTCCAATACATCCTGGAAACATCCTTCCTCAACCTAAAATTCCTCTGAAATCTAATATTTAGTTTTTTTTTATCTTAATATAGTTCATATTAGCTTATAATTATGCCTACTCGTCATCTGGTAATTCTAAAGGGTTCATTTTGTTTCTTAAGATTTTTCTCTCAACGCGTAGATTATTAAAATTTTGTAAAACGGCGACAAATGAAAACATTTTAAACTGCTCAAATGAAAAATGAAACTTCTACCATTGTTTTTGTGAATCAAACATTTTACGTTTTTAGTTTAAATTATCAAAGACAACAACTGTTTTTGGAGAAAACTATTATTGCTCTAATTCAGTAAAAGGGGATTTATATTGTTTTGAAATCTAGTACTTACGAAATTTCGAGATAAATTTAGTTGCTTTTTTCTAGATTCCATACAAAAAAGGAACTGTACTTTGCTAGTAGTTTCTAATATTTTTACTTATTTTCTACTACCCTGTACTAAGCTAAGTTCTAAAAAATTTTCTAACTATTGAAAGTGTGTAAAAGACGGTACTTTTCATCATCATCTTCTTAATTAGACTATGCAAGTCTTATTGCTAAGCTGGTTAGTTTGTTACGAGAGAAAGACGAGGGCACAAAAAACGTTTCTGTTCCCCTCGTCTCTCTCTCCATCAAACTAATCAGCTAAGCAATAAGGCTTGCATAGTGTAAACTAGGCCTTAGGGTATAAGATTCTGTGATCCGACTGTCCTCGTTGCTGGTTTACGTAGCTGCTTACTACCCGCAGGCATTCAAATATAGATGATCTAGATGACTCCTTTTTAACCGACTTCAAAAAAAGAAGGAGGTTAACAATTCGTCTCAATTTTTTTTTTGCGGCGTCACGCCCACAATTTTTTAAATTTGATTTTGTGATCTTCTACTCATTTTCTTGCTGCGAAACCTAGCAAATATCTTTGGTTCTTGTAATTACAAAATTTTTAAGTTGAAAAAATGGGCGGGGCTACGCCCATTAAAATGTATTACAACATTACACGTGGTTCTACTTAACCGATTTTTACAAAACTTAGCACACACCTTGAGCTCTAAAATTCAATAAAATAAACGAAAATAATTGTACGAAATAATTTTTGTAACTTAACGAAATTCGTAAAATTACAAAATCTGTTTTCCTGCACAAGCCACAAATATTTTCGTGAAATGTACAAAATTTTCGATTATTGCAGAAAAATTATATTACGAAATAATATTTCGTATATTTATGCTCATAATTTCTACCCACGAGTTTGCCTTATAAAATTCAACTTACACGACAGATATCTAGGCACTAATCTACTTATAGCAATTACGTAGCTTAAGCGTGGAATATTTTGAGTGTACCCAGCAAAAAAGTTTGCTTACTAGAATGCAAAAAAGTGTATGTACTCTTCAGTCGTAAGTACATACAATTCGACTGAATAACCCATTATTTTTGTTTGAGAAGTTCAAAAAGTATGCGGTACCCTATACTTTTTGCCTACAAATATCCAAAAGTTAGTATATTACTTATTGCCTGAACGTATTCGAAATTTAATGGGTTATTTTGTGGATTACTTTTTACCTAAAATTGTTGAAAAATAATTTATTTGCTAATAAAAATATATAGAATTTTGTAAAAAGCATAATTTTGCAAAAAAATATATGAATATGTATATTGAATAATATGCAAAAATACTTAAATTTTGTAATAAATTTTTCTCTATATAAACTTCATTATTAACTAGAAAGTACTACAATAAGAACTTTCACGTAATGATATAAATAAGTACCACTCATTACTTTGTAAGCCATTAAAAGAGTACTACCCATTACAAAATCTTGAAAAATTTTTGCTGGGTAGTCTTTGTGGGGAGAAATCTCTTTGAAATTAATTGGTTTGTGTACACCTCAAAGAGAAGTTTCGGAATAAAAAAAATTATGTGTAAGAGCCTTATCGTGGTTGGCGTATTTAATGACATTTTCATCCTAGATTAAAGAATTACGGTGTTCTTTAGTTGATAACAAAAAAGTCGCATTACTCCAAACACGATAAAGGGAAGGGTTTAAGCACATTCCTGCAATATTACATCGAAAACGAGTAAATGTATTTTTTATGTACATAGTTTGTCCCATACCAACCCTCATGCTGGCTCCAAACAGTCCTATAATACTGGCAACTTGGCAATTATTTGTACGGCTATGGCTCGGCGGCTTGTCGGGGTGTCCTTTTTAGGATTTGGTCAGTTGGCGGGCTTGCATTAGTTTGTACCAGTATTGGCCTCAAACACAAAATTAAAAATAACAAATAAATTTAAAAAATAAAAAAAAACCCGACTACCTAAAAACAACTAAAAAGGGAAGAAAATCCAGTAGTCCGAAGCCACTGTTAAGAAGATTCGAAAATTAAATTTTTAATGCTTCCCGACTGTAAAGTGACTATGTTCCGCATAGTGATTTAGTAAGTTATTTAGTTAGTGAATATAATCCTTTCAGACTAATAACAAAATACTTAAAATTAGGTTGCATAACGTGAGTTATATAAATAATAAAAGTTATAACTTATGAATTAAGAAAAACAATAATTTTGTGCTTAATGATATTATAATTTAAATAGTCGACAAATTCCGCCAAATAATTGTATTGACGGCATAATCTCGTAAAAGGATCAGCAATTGGATAATTCGATCTACAAAGCATGATTATAATGCATTATATAATGAATTTAAAAGAAATTCGGAGCAAATATTACCATAAATAAGGTTAATCATAAAAGATACATTTAACACTTAACGACGACTTTTTAGAGTAGGTAGTTTTATTAGAGCCAGCTTGCTGGTATAAGAAGGAACATTTTTTGTGAAACTCCACTGGAGGCCACGTAAACAGAATCACAAGAATTGTTTTTGGACAGATTCAATACGAATATTATGAATGTTGTAATATAGGTCCCATGTGATTGATCCGTATTATCAAATAGGTCTAACTAGAGACACATACAGCTGCTTCGAAATGTAGGGGTCAGAAAATTCTTTAGCCCATCTCTTTATGAAGACAAGAACGCTTCTAGCTTTATTCACAGAACAAAACACAATTTTGGGTCCAGTAATATTCCAAGATCCAGAAATGAATCAACCAACTCCAGCTGATGACCTCCGAGATAGTAGTTAACAGCAATTATATTACTTCTGGAAAAACGGATAAATTTACATTTTTTAAATTCAGCTCCATCATGTTAAGTTTGCACCATATAAAACAGTTGTTAAAGTCACTTTGAAGATTAATGTGATCGATAAAATTGTTAAAGGAGTAAAAAAAATTTACATCGTCAGCATACATCAGTATATAAGCAAAGTTTATGATGTTTTCGCAGGTCATTTATAAACAAAGAAAACGGAATAGGCCCAAGATGGCTGACAGATGAAACATATATGTAGCAGCAGATACGACAAAATACGGCAGAATTTAAGGCAAGAAGAAAGACAAAGTTATCCTAAAACCATAAGTCTGAAGGTGGAACTTATCAACATGAATCCTTCTCCTCACTAGAAGAAATGTTAGTCGAAGCAATCAAAATTTAAGTAGCAGCTCTTCCATCTGGGGACGTTATTTGTCTGGAAGAATTAGTACATACTTCAACGTTTTTTTTTACATACTAAAATTTATTTATTGTATCTTCACAAATTAACTAACAATAAGTATTCAAATATTAAGTCTAAATATAATTGTAAGGCCCCACTAAACTCGGACATAAACTTAGGTATAGTAATAAATAATGCATAAATGTTGTATTAAGCCAGTGAAACGCACGCCATACCACAATTGTGAAATAAAATCACACACATGCTTATGCTCTTTCATTTACTCGTCACGGAGAAAGCGACGAATGAAGTTGTGCACGAATTAGGGATGCCAAACGGGAAATCCCGATCCCGGAAATCCCGGGATTTTCGGGATTTGGCAAATCTCGAATCCCGGGATTTGTAAGATTCAATCCCGGGATTTCTTTTTCGGGATTTCTTAGCAATTTTTATATAAAAAACTTAATAGATTAAAATTTTCGTTGATTTTATGGTATTTTTTTATAATATTTAAAAGTCCCATACAATTTTATACGTGCAGTTTTAACAATTTAATGACTATTCGTAGCATCATTCTTATAAATTAACAACAAGTGCAAAATAAATTAACTACTTTCTCACGGTTATTTTCATCACAGGTGATACAATATACAACTAAGAATTACTTTGAAAACGAAAAGAAGCATATAAGCTTTGGAAGGAAAATAACATTTGGAAAATTCAATAAGTTTGACAAATTTATTGCGTCTTATTCTATATTATAATGCCAATTATGAATAAAATTCCATGAGAAATTTTGCCCGGGGAATAATTTCAAGCAGTAGCAAATAATAGGGAAAACAAAAAAAAATTATGGAAAAGGGAGACATTTCTTGCGGAAATTTATTCATAATTGCAGTGTATAACTCTGTATATCGACTCCTCAACCCTTATCCACTTTTCGGTAACAATTGAGTACTACTGACAGCTCCTTACAATTGAAGTGGAAAATAAAAAGTCGGGTTGACGTAAAAACGAGAAATATTTACAGAATAATGCGTACTATTTTGTCTAAAAAATTGCTCTAGTGTGAATGTATGTTTTTTTACATTGCAGTTCAAAATTATTTTCGTTAGAGCGTTTAGGTCGTTTTTGGCACAAACCTATGACCTATTTAAATTACATGGGTTTGTGTCAAAAATGACCGACTGAATGACTTCGACTCAATTATAGTTTTATTCGAGTTGCAGAGTAGAAGGACAGCACACTAATAAACCATACTCCTCTTAGCGAACTTAGGACTACATATGTATCTGTTGAACTTGCAGAAAACAACTTATGTATGAATTTAAAGTTTTTCAGTAGAACAAAAATACTGTTCAAGTGCTCAGGCAAACTTTTAGTGTCATATTCATAAAAAATATTTTAGGCTTATTAAGCGCTTATTTGACGTATTTCTTTGGGAAATTTGTCAAATAAACCTGTAATAAACCTAAATTTTTTTTATGAATACGACGGTTAATGTATGTGCCTACAAAAATGTGATCAAAAGACGTAATTTATAGAATTTGATTAGAATTGTGTATACATTTCTTTTAATTTTTCGACATGTTCAGCCTTATTATCGTTGTCATAGTAGTGACGAAATCGATTAAAAAAATAGGCAATGCCTGGTATATGTAACAACCGTAATGGCTACTTGTTGGTCAATCGCAATTAAAAAAACCTTAATAGATATATTTAAAAAAACAATAATATTTTTGCAGCTTATTTGTATGAAAGTGCATCTAAAATTTTCGTAAATCAACTTAAGCGATAGTGCTAAAAGTCCATATATACATTCGTTTTGATTTAGATTATAGAAAAACATTTATATTGAAAGCAAAAACAAGTTTTCATATTAAGTTATTGTTTTCAGTATAAATTCTCTAACATCAACTTAAAAATAGGTGACAAAAATTCTTTCGATTTTTATTTCATACTAGTATTAAAATATTGTTAACTTTAAAGACAAATGTTTAATGATACATTACCAACATAAAAACTTTTAAAATGCATAAAATTTGTTATTAAAATAATATTTATTAAAAAAAATTATTTATTTTACCAAAAAATTTTAGATCCCGAAATCTCGAAATAATAAATTTGTACAGCAAAAAAAAAAATAATTATGGGACCTAAGATATATCATTTTTTTTTTGTAATATGCAATACATTTTATGCTATGAAACATTTGTGCATTCTCAAATAGTTTTTGAAAGTCTGTACATAAGATAACAGGTTTGTGACAATTCAAAATGTGTTGTTGAAGTCTAATGTATATAGACAACGCTGAACCAACAGTAAATAAATTTCAAATTAAAATAGGAAGATATGTTGTTTAAAAAGGTATTTTAAAAGTTTTCACAGCGCTGTGAGTAAATTTAATTTGGAATTTATGCGCTGCATTGTTGAATGAATTATTAGATTTTTTACTTAAGTTTGTTATTTAATTGCTTATTTACAAAAAATATTCAAACTACTAATAACCACAGCATGTATTTTAAATTACAAAGCTTTTCTTCAAGTGTAACTTTATTTTACTGTAATTTTTCTTACTTATACAGGGTGTTTTTTAGAGGTATAGAACTTCGAATTGAAATAAAACACAAGAAAATCGTTTTAATGTCCATTAATTTGGCTTTATTGGAAGGATAATTTTATGCTATTAATGTTTAAATATGATTTCGGGCATGTGGCCGCCGCGGCTGGCTCGAATAAAGCCAATTCTACAGGTCCAATTTTCAACCACTTTTTCGAGCATATGGGGCCGTATGTTGGCAATAACGCCACGAATGTTGGCTTCCAAGTCCCCTAACGGTTCTGGTTTGTTGGCGTAGACGAGCGACTTCACATATCCCCAAAGAAAATAATCCAATGGTGTCAAATCACACGATCTTGGTGGCCAATTGACAGGTCCATTCCGCGAAATTATGCACTCATCGAATGTTTCCTTCAATAAATCGATTGTGACGTGCGCTGTGTGGCATGTAGCGCCGTCTTGTTGGAACCACAACTCATCCACATTCATGCCATCCAATTCGGGAACAAAGTAGTCGGTTATCATGGCTCTATACCGGTCGCAAGGTGGCGAATCGATTCATTCGGGTCCTCTTCAACACAGCGGCAATTGTTTCTTCGGTGCGCACTGTTCGACGTCTCTGCGGATGCGTATTATCACATAGAGTAAACGTAGTGCAAAAACGATCCATGGTTAACCGAATTAATTGCTCTGATGGACGATTATGTCGACCATAAAATGGACGGAGCTTGCGGTAAACTTCGCGAACTGAACCATTATTTTCGAAATAAATTTGCACGATTTGCAAGCGTTGTTCTTTTGTCAACCTGTTCATGATGAAATGGCAAACCAAACTAAATATTAATCACTTGACAGCTGACAAAATGGCCGCCAGTTAAAAAAGTGATGCCAACTTAAAGTTCTATACCTCAATAAAAAACACCCATTACAAACATATTTTATTTTGCGGATCTTTGTATTAAGCACAGAAACATTTGCTAGAAGTTCCATCTGAAGTGTTGTGCATTAGAGCCGTTGTGTCCCTTTTTTTTAAACGGATGTGTCCAGTAAAGTTCAAGATATTATGAGCAAGCGGATGAGGATGTGCGTCGCCTTTTGGTACATATTTGCCTGCGTAGCTTGCAATTTCTTACGTCACTTGTGGCATATTTAAATCACGATGTAAATTTAAATTTTTTTATGTGTCATGGAGCCGATGTTATTAAACATAAAATTTTGTTTCGCCAACGTTTAGATATCTGGACAACATTATTTTAAGAAGAAGGCAGCAGATTTAACAAGTTATCTTTTAAAACAGCAAATGAATCAACAAAAGCATCTCCTTCAGCATATAATCGATTTGAATGCAACGTAAGGAAAAGTGGCAGAAATGGTAAAACAAGAAGCCGATGCCACTAAAAACCTAGTAACTAATAATTGCAAATAATTTTTATACATATTTAACTTCAGACTAACTTTTATATAACCGTAAGCGTAGCAATTAATTTTTTATTAGTTTTGATTCTGGCCCGTTTAAAGAACTCTTAAATATCAAGAACTAATTGCCAAAAAGAATTTAATATTTTTTCACGTGGTTTTCTAATAAAATAAAACAAAAAATCTTTTAATTAATGCTGTTTACTATTCGTCTACAGATATCGGCTACCAATGCGGAATCTTGAACTTCGGAGACAGAAAAGTCGCTAACATTCGTTAGCATCACACATTATCCATTTTCACAATGGAGACCCCTTTCTCCTAATATGCCTCTAAATCTATTTTTCAAAACTTCGATGATACGTTCAACACAAAATCCTTGCCTTAACATGACATTTGTTGTATTTTTCTTCTTGTCCAAAAAAGCAATTTCTCATCGAAGTCCTTAAATAGGCTAAAAGTAGATAACCAGAGCCTCCTAAAATACCTGTAAATACATATATATATATATTTTAATTTTGTATCTATAGTCATTTATCATGGTACGAGTATTTACATAATATTACTAAAAACAACCAAAAATTTATCTTTCCACTGAAATATAAATTGTAAAAATACAGATCTTTCTGACTCCTACCCCAAATAAAAGAATCGTGATTATTTCCAGGATATCGAGTATCAACAAAACGAATGTTTACCTCATCATCACAAAACCGAAGATCCTGGGTCACAACAAAACCGAAGGTCCTGGGTTCAATCCCTGTATCCAACAGTCATTAAATAACAACACCACGCATTTTTCTGATGTGCATTAGTGTCCCTTTGTATCAGTTGTTGTAGGAAAGTTCAACTGATGAAGGCATAGTCACTGGTCACGGAACTATACCGACTTCAACAGATACTAATCCTAATGTAACATCACAGCGCCCTCCTTCGTTGTGTAGCAGAATCATCGGCGAAGTAAAATAATCAATAAAATGGCTACAAAACACGCCTCATTTAATATCAGAGAGGCGCTGCAACACTGCATTTTTAAAAGACGTGCAAAAAGCAGAGTAGTAAAAGAATGAATCTTTCCTCTATATCTCCCTTCACCTTTCCTAAAGAAGGTAACACCTAGTAAAAGTAGTAGGCATTAATTGCCTGAGTGTTACTTCTCTTAATAAAAAAATAAAAATAAAAACAATCTAAATTTGTTAATAACATATACGAGAATATGTACATACTAGGGTATTCATTTAATCGGGCTTTTGCTTTAATCGGTTAATCGCTGGATTAATTAATCGAGGTTTGCCTTAATCGGTTAATGTCGGTGTTAACCTGTTAACCGACTAATAATAGCCCATTCAGGCTGACATGAAATTAAGTAATTACGAACGAAATTAAAACTGATTATGCAGGTACTGAACGACATTTGAGATGATTTCGCAAACTCTTATTCACTGCGGCAGACATTGAAGTACTTTTTTCCGCTGAATAAATTCTTTGTTACACTTATAAAAATTTTTCTTTCAAAAATCTTCATAAATATTATAATTTTCATTCAATCTTCTTTTAATTTCATATTGAATTTAAAAATTTTTATTTCTTTTATTTGTTGTTTCTCATAGTTGTAAATTTACTTATGTTTAGAAAAAAATAGTTTTAGTACAAAAACTGAGTTGTTTATTGTAATTTCTTGGTAATTTCATAGAAATTAAGTAAAATAACTTAATTTGGAATGTGTCAAAATATATGGAAAATTACTTAACTTCAACTTAATTTCGACTGGAATTACGAAATTACTTAATTTAGCGTCACCCTGAAAACGAAAAAAAAAACATATAAAAAAGAAAAAAATTGCCAAAATGAAAAAAAATCGCCAAAATGAAAAAAATCACCAAAACGAAAAAAAACAAAAAAATCGCCAAAAAAATCGCGAAAAAACCCAAAAAACAGAAAAAATCGTCAAAATGAGAAAAATCTCCAAAATGAAGAAAAGCCGAACAACAGAAAAAAATCGCCAAAATGAAAAAAACCTCCAAAAACAGACAAAATCGCCAAAACGAGAAAAAAGCGACAAAGCTGAAAAAATCGTTTTAACTGAAAAAAACTTCAAAAAAGCAAAAAACCTTCCTTTCGTGCGCGATTCAAAGTCGCACTTAACTGATTTTTTTTAATATTAAAGGAATTAAATGAAACTAAGTTTTTACTTATTTCGTTCTTGCTTTTTTCACTTAACATATTTTATGCATTTTTTAAAGAACTAGATTGGTATCAATAATCAGAAAAATCCAAAATTATGACTCCAGGGTTGGAAAACTTACACTTTTGTGTTATGTAAAATTAAATAGGTCTAAAAAGTTTTTTCTTTTTCTTTATAAATTGAATATACTTTATGCTTCTGAAAGAAAAGTTTGGTGTATGAAATTTTAAAAATGAAAATTATAGCTCCAAAGATGGAAACTTTAAAAAATTATAAATTTTTTCACAAAACAAATATGTATGTACGTGTCTGTATACTATATATATGTACGTACGTTGGTAAAGGGTATATAAGATTCGGCACAGCCGAATATAGCACTCTTACTTGTTTTTATAATAATATTATAGCAAATGTTAATTTAGAACAAGTAAGATAAGACTCAATGTAACATGCGTGTGGCTTAGCTATGGCATAGTGTGATATGCGAATTTTTAGTAACGAGATATCGACTTGCAAGAATACCTAAATTTGTGAGGTTCGGAAAAAAAATGTTCGAGCCAAAAAATGGTGGCGGTCAGATGGGGGCAAAGGTCTCCGCTTCGTGCTCAAAGTTGAGGGTAAAAGCAAAAAAAAAAATCATATAACTTTACCGTGGTCACCGCTACAAGGGTCAAATGTATGACGAGCACCCATTAGTTTTCTCCACCCAACATCTTTTATAAGCACAATGACCGCCTTAATCCTCTCCTTAAGGGGGCTCCCATACAAAGGGAAATTTTTATAAAATTTACTCGCAGGGCTCTAATTGCTCCTGGCGCTTACCTATCGAAGTCAAATCTATGACTGACCTCCAATATTTTTTTATTACAAAGTTTTTCTCTGAACACACTTATCATCTATCTTCAACCATTAAGGTGGTCCCCATACAAAAAAATAGTTTTTTGGATAATTTTTTTTAAGAAATCCGCTTTTTCCGCTTTTATGTTGCCTCCTAGGGGGTAAAATGTAAGACTGACCCACAGTAATTTTTAATTTTCAACATTTCCTCCTAACATACCTATGTCCTATCTCGACTCATTAAGGGGGCTCCCATACAAAGGCGGAATTTGTACAAAATTTACTCGCAGGGCTCTAATTGCCACTGGTGCGTTCCTATCGAAGTCAAATGTATGACCGACCTCCAATATTTTTATCAATACAAAAATATTTTTTCTTCTTCGTCGCGGCATAACACACTCCTATAATCTTCTATTAATTTTACGCCTCTTTCGGCAGCGTCGTTGTCAACATGGAGTTTTTGCAATATATTTAGCAACCCAGAGGCGACTACAAGGAATTTAACCAAGAATGAATTTGATGGAGTCCGCGAGATCAGTATTCATAGTCACACTTTATGTAAAAGCTTGGTTTAGTGCGACTAAGGCCATCGATGCTCCAAATAACGAATTGAGTTTTTTAAAAGCCATTGCTCATTATGATGCAATTGATAACACAGTTTTGGTGAAGAAATTTTGTGGACATCTCTGGTACCTTAACACCTAGAACAGCAAACTTTTTTCCACGCTTTCGATTACCAACAACTTTTTTATATAGCGATCCAGAAACCTGGGAACAACGTGAAGGCTATAAGCAAGCGCTAAAGATATTGCAAAAACTCCATGTTGTCAAGGACGCTGCAGAAAAAGGCGTAAAACTAATAAAAGATTATAGCAGTGCGTTATGCCGCGACGAAGAAGAAAAAATATTTTTACTTCAAGTCGTTGCCCCAAAATAGAAAAATGTATCCAACACATGCCAAAAATAAATTAGTTATTTGACAAAGAATTCTTTTTTTTTGTATGGGGACCACCTAAATGGTTGAAGATAGACGATAAGTATGTTGAGGGAAAATCTTTGTAATAAAAAATATTGGAGGTCGGTCATACATTTGACGTCGATAGGAACGCGCCAGGGGCAATTAGAACCCTGCGAGTAAATTTTATAAAAATTTCCCCTTTATATCGGAGCCTTCTTAAGGAGAGGAGTTGGGCGGTCGGTGTGTTTAAAAAAGATGTTGGGCGGAGAAAATTAATGGGTGCTCGTCATACATTTGACCCTTGTAGCGGTGACCCCGGGAAAGTTACAAGATTTTTTGTACTTTTTTTTGCTTTTACCCTCAACTTTGAGCACGAAGCCCCCATCTGACCGCCACCATTTTTTGGCTACAATATTTTTTTCCGAACCTCACAAAATGAGGGGTTCTTGCAAGCCGAAATCGAAAAATCGTTAACTACGCCATACCTATCGTGGCTATATACACTTTCCAGAAACAATATCCGTACATTTAACTAAAAAAATCGGAGTGGGGAAATTATAGGAATAACTCAAAAAAATTTCTAATATATCTAATTTTCTATTATCAGAGTATTTTCTCTATTATTTATAAATGTATTTTAAAGTTTAAACCCCTTATGCAAAAACGATTGTTAAACTTAAAGTTGGTTTAACAAACGAATTTTGTATGGCAAAACCGGTTTTAAAGCATGCTTTAACTTTATCAATCGTTTTTGCATAAGGGCATAATTAATTTACAAAATTTTTACAATAAAGAAAAACTTATAATAATATCAAATATCACAAGAAAAAGTATTCAAACACGAAATTAAAATAAAACAAAATTTTGAGGAGTTAGTAAGCTGTAGGATACCAGTTATGTTTAAGAAAATCTATTACACGATTTGTCGTAGATATAACCAACTAAGATGTACCTTACCTAATTATTGGACACCACTTTTCAATGATGAAAATGTTTACCATAATTTTGGACTTTATATCGTGTTGTGGATTAGAGCTAGTGGATTAGAGCCAGTTCTTAATGTGGTGATTATAGTGTGTTTTTTTTTTGGTGTTATAAAACTTTACATTATGGACCGTATGCTAAATATCATTGTTCCATTTAATCAAGCAAAGTCTCATAGATCTGGTTGCTCCACACTTTGAAATCAATTTTTTTTTAATTTATAATTATCTAATCTGGTCTCTTTCTAACTTTATAACTTTAATAGTAAAATTATGTATTCGCTTTTGTCTCAAAACAAAATTTGTTTCTATAACTCTGGAAGCTTCTTCATGTGCCCCTGTGGCTGAGTGGTAGCGATGCTAGCCTCTCAGTCCAGAGGTCGTGGGTTCGATTCCCGCCATAGATCTTGGGTGCAGACAAGCTAATCGCTTCGCGGGTTGTGTTGTGTTAAAAAAAAATGTACTCAATTGCAGGCTTCAACACTTTTTGCTTTTGATGTCATATACATATACATACACGCAAAGAAAAGATATGGTTGTAAAATGGTTGAGAAAACAATATTATGCTCTCTGAAAGAAATGTGTGGTCGTTGAAACCTAGTTATTGTTATTTTAAACATTAATTTCGTTACGATAAATACAGTAATGTTTGAATTTAATAATTATATTATTATATTCATAGAAAGTGTGATATGGTTAAAATTTAACAATACAGTTTTGTTAAAAATTTATGACTGCAATATAATTTGTATTATTGTGTAAAAATAATATGATGTAAATAACAATATAATGTTATCCAAAACCATACTATGTTAAGTTTTTCAAAAAATCTTTTTCAAAAACATCTGTCAGTTCAGTGTCTCGTTTGTAATCTATCGGTAGGGCACGCGTGTTAAATAAATAAAAAATGTTTAAACAAAAGGGTAGATAAATAAAAATAATATGTACATATGTATGTATGTACATCTCTTTATACAGATAATGTCTGTATTTCGTGTATACACGTATGTATATGTAAGTATACATTTCTATACATACATACATTTTCTTTCAACAATATTAATTTATTTTTATTTCGGATTTACCTCACAGCTGTTTTAAACAAAAGAGTTGCCAATAAATATATGATTAAAAAACAAAATATTATTATTACATAAAATAATACTATGGTCATATTTAACAATATTATTATAATATTAGAACATGGTATGATAAGTCTCAATTATATTTTAGTCACATCTAACAATAGTGTTGTCTTATTTACAATAATAAAATTAGGTATAACAAAGTTAATTGTTTTTGTAGATAATATTATTATTAACTCAGAAAATAATATTATTTAAACTTTGCTTTTCCATTGACAATAATATGATTTGACTGCAACCATATAATTCAATCATAGTATGTTGCTGTTTGATTATGGTTACCTCAACCATATATTTTCTTTGCGTGTACTTTTCTACGCCCTACAGGGCCGTTACCGTCAACGTGTTTTTAATATTTTTCGAATTGTTTCTTCATGAATCGAAATATATATTTTATCTGTTTCACAGTATAGTTTTCTTTCATCTCTTAATTTAAGAATTCTTTTTCTTTGGTCAGCTTAAATTGCGAGTAAGTATGAAGTCGCCAGACTAGTTTTTTACGAATACTTACTGTAATATTATCACACTGCACGTTATGCATCAATCACTTTCTCATATATCCTAAAAGAGAAGGGAGGATGTCAATACATCTTTTTTTTTAATTTTTCTTCACTAAACACATTTAAGTTTTTTTGGAGGTTGTACAAATATTTGTTCTGGCAAATGTATGTTCATATTTTTTAGTTCTTTTTGTTAAGAGAAGTTACACTCAGGCAATGAAAGGGATAATGATAGAGAAGACAGGTGATGAAGGAAGATATCGAGGAAAGGTTCATTATATTACAACTCTACTTTTTTGCACATTTTCTTATAATGCACTGTTGCAGCGCCTTTGGTATCAAATGAGGTATACTATATTTTTTAAGCTGTGATTCGTAGCCATTTTATTGGTTATTTTACTTCGAATATGATTCTGCTACACAATACCGCGGAAGAAAGGCGCTCTGATGTCAGTGACCAGTGAATATGCCTTTATCACTTGAACTTTCCTACAACAACTGATACAAAGGGACACTAATGCACGTCAGAAAAATGCTAGTTGTTGTGTTGTTATTTAATGGCTCTCGGAGACCGAGATCGAACCCTGGCCCTTGAGTTTTGTATTCAGCGTACTAACTGCTTCAGCCAACGCCATCCTCGCTCCTTTATTGCTAGACAGTCATATCTCCAAAAAAAAAGTTTTTAGTTAATAATGCAGAGTAGTCATATCGTAATTCGTGTCGTGTAAAATTTCTAAACAAAAAGCATGCAAAATCACCTCTTGAGACAAAAAATATTTTTAATACCTTCGTTAAGTTGTATGTAAATTAAAGAGCTCCAGTTAATTTATTTCATAAAAAACTTTTTTGACTTATGGCTATGTTTTAACAAAGGGTGATATCTAAGTATGATGCATAAATACATACATACATTTCTGGGTCGTTGAAAACACTAGTGTATGGACCCAAAGGTAAATTGAAGTTTTATCATTTGCTATCTTGTGCTAAAAATCGCATTTTTGTGCTACTTAAGTTCTATATGTGTAGTATAAGTAGTTAAGAGTCTCAATACTTGTAAAACTGCTAACAACATTGAATAATTGTATTGTTAATGTAGTAGTTGTAAATGCGTACCACCGTATATACATATGTGGCGCCCTGTCAATTTATCCAACTCTGTGAACTTACCTTTTATTTCCAACTAAAATATAAAAGATGGCAGCTTATCTTTTTTCCTTTTTTACTTACGATCGGAATTCTAATTTTGTCTGTCGGCTGCTCAAAACGCGTCAAATTAAAATTTGCAATTAACATTTATAAAATAAATTAAGTTACAATTAATAATTAAATTAAAATAAAAACTGAATTTGCAATATAGAACTAGTTAAATATAACTTGTGATTTATTTTGTTTAAGATTGGTGTAAAAGTTTAAACGCACCAAAGTGGTGACCCCGACGTGATTTGATTTTATTTATTGCGAGGCACTGGAACGATTTCCAACTGGAAAATTAAAATTTTCTTTTTAAAACATTTCAATTGTACGCCATCTTTTACTCGCAGTAAAAAACTAGCGCCAACCGAGCAGCCATTTTTTTTTTTAAATCATGGCCACAAATGCCGCTACATCAGCAAAAAGCGAAAGCGTTAATGTTCATGAGAACGAGACTGTTGTCAACGAGCACGACATGCAAGGCGATCCCACCGCTATACAAGGCAATGTGTCCGCAATCTTTGCCAGATTACCAGTGCCGCCAATGTCAAGCAACAATATTGACGCCTGGTTTATATCGATGGATTTCTGGTTTACGGCGTCTGGTATAGTCGCGGACAAGCAAAAGACAGCGACTATCCTAGAAGCACTCGACCCGAACGTCATTGCGCAACTAGCTGACGTAATCGCTTCAATGCCTCCAAACAACAGGTACGATTTCATCAAAACAAAAATTATAAATCATTTCGCCGACAGTGAGCAACGCCGCCTAAACAGACTTTTGTCCGAATTACCTCTTGGAGACAAGAAACCCTCGGAATTAGTTTACGAAATGCGGCGAGTCGCAGGAACAACGTTAGGGGAAGCAGCTGTCAAGGGGTTATGGACAAAAAGGCTTCCGGAATTTGCTCAGCCAGTTATCGCCGCTTCAGCAGGCACACCAGCCGAATATACGAAAGTTGCTGACGCTGTAGTCGAGGCAATAGCATCCAACCACATTGGCAAAGTTGAGGCCACGTCAGGTAGTGCAATAAATGAGTTGCGCATATCAATTGTTGAGCTAGGCAAAAAATTCGAACGCCTCTCGGCGCGTTCTCGTTCCAGAGCGGCCAGGTCTCCTTCGCGACGCAGTTTTTCAACAACACGTTCAGCGCCACGTGCAACGTACGCTTACAACACAATGGGCGGTACCGAATGCTGGTATCATAAAAAGTACGCTTCCCGTGCACGAAAATGCCGCAGCCCCTGCAAACACAAAAATCGAGACAACGTCGCCTCAACCTCAAGCGCACCATCATCCAGTCACCAGGCAAACTGACTCCTTCGGCAAGTGGTTGATTCCGGCGAGATCACCACTAATTGCCACATATTTCGCCTGCAGGTAAGAGACAAGATTAGTAACAAAAATTTTTTGGTAGACAGCGGCGCAGATGTTTCTGTCCTGCCACTGACTTCAAAGTCTTTCGACATGCGCCCTACAGCAATAGTTTTATACGCCGCCAACGGTTCACCCATTAAAGTGGTAGGCGAAAAGCGAATTAAAATTGACCTTGGTTTAAGACGAAGTTTTCTATGGTCATTCGTAGTCGCCGACGTGACGTCACCGATTATTGGTAGCGACTTTATTAAACACCACGACCTGCTTATTGACCTGCGACGAAACCGCCTTATAGATAATATGACGGGCATAGTATCTCAACTTACAACGCCCATTGCTTTTGAAGCGCCCACTATCAAGACCTTTAATTCATCCGAACCGTTTGCAGACGTTTTGGAAAAATTTTCTGACATAACGAAGCTTTCGCCATTCGGCTCAGCAACAAAATCGTCAATTGAACACAGAATTATTACGACTGGGCAACCAGTTTTTTGCCGTCCACGTCGTTTATCACCCGAGAAGCTTGCGGCAGCGAAAAAAGAATTCGAGTTTCTCATGAAAACAGGTATTTGTCAACCCTCAAAAAGTAACTGGTCCAGTCCGTTGCACTTAGTAAAGAAAAATGACGGAACTTGGAGACCATGCGGTGACTACCGTGCTCTTAACGCTCAAACGCTACCAGATCGATATCCGCTTCCATACCTAACAGACTTTACATCAAACTTAAGGGGTAAAATTTATTTTTCTAAAATCGATTTGCAAAAAGCATTTCACCAAGTGCCAATACACCCTGATGACATAGCGAAGACTGCCATAAGTACACCCTTCGGCCTATATGAATTTAAATTTATGACATTCGGACTATGTAACGCGGCTCAAACGTTCCAGCGGCTAATCAACGAAGTACTTCGTGGCTTAGATTTTGTTTTTCCGTATATCGACGATATTTGTGTAGCATCCGCCTCAATTCAACAACACCGACTCGACCTTGAGGAGGTATTTCAACGACTTCGAAATAATCATCTGGCAATAAATCTAACCAAATGCGAATTTGGCAAAAAAGAAATAAAATTTCTTGGCCACTTGGTTAACGCTGACGGCATTCGACCACTGCCAGAGAAAGTAGAAGCAGTACTAAACTTTCCTAAGCCTAAGGTAGCCCAAGAGCTGAAAAGATTTATTGCCATGTTAAACTTTTACCGCAAATTCTTGCCGCATGCAATCGACTACCAAATGCACTTACAACGCTTAATAATCGGAAACAAGAAAAACGATCGCACCCCGATAAGGTGGGACAATTCCGCTGAGGTGTCTTTCCAACGTTGCAAGGACGAGTTAGCTCAAGCAGCCCTCCTAGCACACCCCGCTGCAGATGCTGAATTGGCAATTTATGTCGATGCCTCCGATACTGCTATAGGGGCGGCTCTACATCAGAAAGTTGACGGGTGCCTTCAGCCATTGGCATTTTACTCAAAAAAGTTTACGACAACGCAACGAAAATACTCCACCTACGACCGGGAACTAACAGCAATATATCAGTCTGTTAGTCATTTCCGTTATATGATCGAGGGACGAAACTGCTACATCGTCACCGACCATCGGCCACTGATATTCGCTTTTCGTCAAAAACTTGAGAATGCATCTCCACGTCGAATTCGTCAGCTTGACTTCATCAGCCAGTTTTCAACGGACATCCGACATACACCTGGCATAGACAACGCCGCGGCTGACGCACTCTCTCGTGTGGACTCAGTAAGTCAAGTTATAGACTACTCCCACATAGCACTGGCTCAACAAAACGATGATGAACTTCAGAATTTACTTAATAATGAGACCGCTAGAATGAATTCATTAAAACTTAAACACTTTCCGATTCCAGGTTCGGATAAGCAATTGGTTTGTGATACTTCTACAGAACAAATCAGACCCTTTATTCCAAAGAATTACCGTCATCAAATTTTAACTTCAACCCACAGCTTATCTCACCCAGGCGTTCGAGCTACAACGAAATTAACTTCAAGCAAATATTGCTGGCCCGGCATGCGCAAGGATTGCACAACTTTTGTTCGCAACTGCATTCAATGCCAAAGATCGAAGATTCAGCAGCACACTCGTTCAATGCCTGCTAAATACAAACCTACTAAACAACGTTTCTCGCACATTAATATCGATATCGTTGGCCCTTTCCCTCTTTGCGAAGGGCAGCGATACTGTTTGACGATAATCGATAGGTTTACTAGATGGCCAGAGGCAATACCGATCCCCGACATGACTGCTGAAACAGTAGTAAAAGCCCTCCTATTCCACTGGATTTCTAGATTCGGTGTGCCGGCGCGGATAACTTCGGATCGAGGCCGACAATTCGAGTCGTCAATATTCGTCGAACTTGTAAAGGAAATTGGCGCAACTCATTTAAAAACAACACCGTATCACCCGCAATCAAATGGTATAATAGAAAGATGGCATCGTACGCTAAAAACCGCAATCTTATGCCGCGACCATACAAAATGGGTTTCGCACCTGCCAATGATTCTACTGGGGTTGCGAATAGCTTTTAAACCCGATATAGATGCCTCGCCAGCAGAGCTGGTATACGGATCGACGCTCACAATTCCTGGAGAATTTTTTCATTCAAAAAACGTTACAAACACCGACAGCGATTTCCTTACAAATTTCCGAACGCACATGCAAAGTATAAGACCGGTCGACGCTTCTCACCACACAACGCCTCGAACTTTTGTATCAAAGAGCTTATGGTCTTCATCGCACGTCTTTGTCCGAAATGACTCGATCCGCCCGTCACTAACTCACCCTTATGACGGACCGTATTTGATCATAAAGCGATACGAGAAGTTTTTTAAAGTCTTGATAAGAGGCCGACAAACTAGCATCAGTATTGACCGCCTAAAGCCAGCGTTCATAACAAATAATGAACTATATGAAAATCCAGCAAGTAAGCCAGATTCACCGACTCCCCCAACAAACTTACAAGAGTCAACAGGCACAGCTTTAAGTAAACACGAAGTTCTACAGAACGAAGCAGTAAAATCACCCGGAAGGACAGTTAATTTTCAACCTACGGCGTGTCAGCCAAAAGCTACTTCCAGCGGTAGACCTGTCCGAATCCCTTTTAGATTCAGGTGAATCCGTTCCAGACGGGGGGAATGATGTGGCGCCCTGTCAATTTATCCAACTCTGTGAACTTACCTTTTATTTCCAACTAAAATATAAAAGATGGCAGCTTATCTTTTTTCCTTTTTTACTTACGATCGGAATTCTAATTTTGTCTGTCGGCTGCTCAAAACGCGTCAAATTAAAATTTGCAATTAACATTTATAAAATAAATTAAGTTACAATTAATAATTAAATTAAAATAAAAACTGAATTTGCAATATAGAACTAGTTAAATATAACTTGTGATTTATTTTGTTTAAGATTGGTGTAAAAGTTTAAACGCACCAAACATATATACTTATATGTACATATTATGGTACTTATGTATTTTTATTTCGACTGCAAAAGTTTTCAGTTGGATAAGTCGAGTGAAGTAATTTGTAGATCTTAACGTTAATGGCAATAACATTAACCACTTACAACTGCTACTTAATACGAGTACAACAACATTAGCAGCAGCAACAACATCTAGTAACAAACAAACCAAAACAATCATTAATGGTCAGATTTGAAGTATAGATGTGGAGTAGAACCAAAAGTAGAAAAAAAATAGCAGGAGTAGTTGGGTACAACTACGCCGAATTTTGTTTACCCTTCATTAAAGAAAATAAGTCGTGTTTTATACAGTAAGCAAAAAAAATTTACAGCTAACGCTCAGCTCTTCTAATATAAGTAAAAGTATCTTTGTTGCTTTGTAAGATTTTAGGCTAAAACCAAAAGCAGTTTCAAGGCAAATTAATCAGCTTTCTATCAAAATCTTTCATTTTATTAACAAATTTATTTTAATGCTAAAGAATAACCTAAATAAAATAACACTATGTGCCAGAGCAAAAAAAAAATACTTGTACACCAACTTTTCCTTTAGGAAGGATCTATGAAATAAGTAATATACTAAAAATTAGTACTCGTCTAGCATTTCATACATTATTCTCATATAATGAACTAGGTTTTTGGTAATATTGGGAGGTATATACTCCTATATGCCCTGGAGAACACTTTTGAGCTAATTTTTGCCTCTAATCTGCAGCTCGCGCAAGTTTTTCTCCACATATGCTCACAGAATTTCGGTAATATTAAGGCCAAGGCTCTAGAGTGGATGTGACTGCAATTTTTACATTCGATGGAAGCCATTCTCTTACTATTGATGGCGAATGCTTCGGGTATCTATTTTGAACTAATCAATTACCTGCAGTTATATTTAATTTGGTAGCTAAATGTGCTACAAAAACACCATTTGACCACATTGAGCCACCTACCACCACATCACAACGGTGAAGCATCACCGTTTTATTGAGGTTTTTAGTGTTAAGGCTGGAGCTTCCCTTTGCCTCACAAAGAAACATTATATTAATGACTATGATAACTTTAGGGGCACTCCTCAGTCCCAATTTAATTTATTTGGATTTTATAGTTGTAGATTTGTGTGGCGAATAGAAGCTCCAGCCTTAATAATAAAAACCTGTGAGTATTAAATTGTTGCGTTTTCCTCAACGGAGCTATAGATGTAATATGCAGTAGATTGCCAAATTTAAGAGAAAAAGGCAAATCAGGCAGAACAACTCATATATAAGCAGGGTTGAAATATCAATTCTACGTGCTATCAAGTTTGCCGTATGCTGAAAAACTTGGATACACTTTCCAACAAATCACATATCTGTCAGATAATAAAATTGACACAAAGTAAAAATATGGGCGCGTATTTTGTATGGTACGATATACTAAAATCGTGAACATACGTTTTCTGACAACGTTTTAAAATGGCCTTCATATGGGATGAATCAAAGAGGAGTATTTGAGACAAAAACGCTAAAATGAATTTAAAGAAATTATTGAAGAACTGCACCAAAACCTACTTGTTATATGATAATTATTTTATGTTTGTATTATTAATATGTTGTAAAATAATATTTTTTATTTTAATCGCTTCAATAATTGTTAAAATAGGTAACTATTAGCCATTTTTCCTAGATGAAAATATTATCATAGAACACAAAAAAGGAAATTTTTCTTAAAATCGCTTCCATTTCGCTTCCAGGCAGCGAAAAAGAGAACTTCTTGCAATGACAACCCTATGTAAAAATCATTACATCGGATCGAAATTTGCACTACTTCCAGATCGCAAACTCTACATTTTCATGACTTTTTTGGAGTGTCTTTTTTTACTGGGATGCTGTGGAGGTTGAACAGAATTTTAGGTCAAAATCTAAAATGCAAGTTACCAAAAAATATTTAAAGAAGGCGTACATGAACACCAAAAATAAACGTGAATATAAATGTTTTAAATGTGGAATAATTGGACACATTGCACGTAATTCTTCCATAAGTACATTGTTACATGGATCGCAATGGATTTTTGATACTGGTTGAATATGCTATATATGTGTGATGACAAGAATTTGTTCAAATCTTGGTGTTATCATAAAGAAAGAATTGATCTTGCTGCCGATTTTAAAATCTGTTCTGAAGGAAGTGGTTAGATTGAATTAAACAATACGTTTGGTGATACTTTTTTACTTAAAAATGTCTTGCATGTTCCAAGTTTGAAACATAATTTTATATCAATATCATATTTGACACAAAATGATTTGTCTGTTATTTTCAAGGAGCACAAGGTTCACATTGTTAAACCTGATGGAGATATTTCGCTGAAAGGTATAACAAATTACCAATTGCTTGCTTGTTTCAACAAGGAGATAAAAAATTATGAGAACAAAAATTTCATAAGCGTCTTGGGCATTTAAACCCAAAAAGTATGTTTGAATTATCCATAGCTATTGAATACTTTTTTTTAAGGTGAAGTAATGATTAAATTACGATAATATTCAGTTTCGCACGATTACTAATTGATTACGGTTACTAATAATGAAAAAGTAATCTGAATTACTTAAAATTACTAAAAATAATCAAAGAGAATGAAAAGTAATCAAAAAATAATCCGATTACTTCTACTGATTACTTTTGGTTATTTTTGATTATTTATCAGGAATCAAAAGTAATCTTTGAAACTAGTCGGATTTCTTTTTGATTACTTTTAATTATTTTTGATTATTTTTAGCAATTTTAAGTAATTCAGATTACTTTTCGATTATTGGTAATCGTAGTCAATTATTTATAAGCAATTCTCTTGAAGGCAATTATATAATCATTACAATTATTTTTAAAATGTAATCTAATTGATTACTAATCGTAATCGAAATTTAACAGGTCTGGAATTATCACAAAGAGGTAAGGTACGTTGCTTATCAATCGAAAGAATACTAAACAAATTTCATATTCGAAATATGTTTAAGGTCAAAACTGACTTTCCAAAAATTGCGAGTCAAAAAGGTAATGATGTTCTCGATTTAGTTCATACAGTCATATGTGGTCCGATGAAAATTTGATCTCTGGGAGGTGCGAATTATTTTATCTAAAGGTGAGGTGTTGAATCCTTTCAAGAAATTCTCGAGTTTGGCTGAAAGACAAACCTCAAAAAAGTTGAAAGTGTTGCGTAGTGACAACGGAAAGGCATACATAAGTAAACATTTTGCATTAAATTTAGAAGAATACTTCAGTGTATATTCGAAATAGAAGCCCATCCAGGTCATTAGACAGTATAACTCCGATGGAAAAATTGTGTAATATAAGACCAGCAGTGTCACACTTTCGTACGTTTGGATGTAAAGAATATTGTAGAAATAAGGGCCCACGGAAAACTAAATTTCAACCAAAAGGCAAGGCAATAACACTTATTGGATATTGCTCAGAGTCAAAATATTGTAGAAAATCAAGATATGCCAATTGAAATAGCAGATATTTTGAAACGGGGAGATATTAATAAATGGATAGACTCAATGGGATCTGACTACAACTCTTTACGCTCTCGTGGAACATGAGTTTTAGTTAAGAGGCCTGATAACTTACCTGTAATAAAAAATAAGTGGGTATTTTCAATTAAAAAATATAATAATGGTGAAATAGAGAAGTATAAATTCCGATTGGTGGCTTTCAAAAGTATGGTGTCAATTAACTACACAGAGACGTTTTCGCCAGTGACAAGATATTCTACTTTTCGTAATGTTTTGTCATTAGCTGCTGAATTTAAATTATATGTACACCAGTTAGATGTTATTACTGCTTATTTGTATGCTGATATAGAATCCGAAATTTACAAGGAACAACCAGTTGGATTCGAAGATCTGAATACTTTAGAAATGGTATGTAAACTGACAAAATATATTTATGGACTTAAGCAATCAGGACGTAATTTAAAATTGGATGAAATCATTAAATCAATTGGATTTAAGCAATGTAACACAGATACATGTGCATATGCAATGAACTCAGAAAAAGATTATAATATCATTATTGTTTATTTTGATGATATACTAGTTATTTGCTCCAAAATGCAAATGTTAGATTCAATTAAAAGTAATTTGTCAAAAGTAATCGAAATCGCTGATATAGGTCCAATGAATTATTTTCTAGGGATGGAGATTGAGAGAAAACAACCCAATGGAACTATTCACGTATCCCAAAAGAAAATCATAAGAGAGTTTCTAAGAAAAAATCATATGCTAGACTGTAGAAGCTGCAGTACTCTGCTGGATCTTGGTACGAAGTTCATAAGCTTTGAAAACTGCAATAGTTGAGAAAAAGTTGATGAAAAAAAATTTACCAATCATTAATTGGATCTTTGCTGTATATCGCAATTTGTTCACGTCCAAATATTTTTCATTGCGTTAATAAGTTATCGCAATATAATAAAAATTATCATGTAGAACATTTATCAGCTGCGAAATATATCTTTGGCAATAAGGAAAAAGTGCTTAAGTCATATTTTACTGTTTTGCAGGAGAGCTCTTTTAAGCGTTCAAGTCGATTTTCAGAAACTTATTTCTTTGACAGTTAAATTCGGAAATTCTCTGTTAACCTTTATTTCTTAAGCAAAAATCGCTCTACACACTGTAAATAATACATTTAAGTTGAAATATACCAAAGTATAACCTGAATTAAGCTATTATTCCAAATGAGATTAGAAGTCTAAAAAAGATAACTCGCAAGTAATTTTGCTATAACTTCCTGAAAAATCAGACAAATTCATTAAGATTTTGACCAGGGGCACTTTCGAATATGCAGATTACAGATTACTATTAATTGCTCCCTAAATTTTAGATGACTGGAAAGACTCTAACAAGTTTTTCTGATGCTGATTGAGTAGCAGGAAGTAATGATTGAAAGTCATTCAAAGGCTATGTTTTTATTTTGGCTGATTCTGATTTTGTCTGAATCGAAAAAACAACCTACTGTGGCTCTAAGTTCAACTTAAGCTGAATATATGCCGATTTCATCAACTACATAAAACTTTTTAAAAAAAAATTAAACCGACTTCAAAAATAAGCACTAAAAAGCAACAAATAATATAGATCTAGTTAAATAAAAGATTTTTATATATGTTACCTACAGTGCCGTTTGAAGTTGGTGCCAGCAACATTGGTAACTAAGCAGATACATATGTACATAAAAATTACTTGCAGTTTTTTTACCGGGCATGTTCCTATGTGCTTAGTACCAGTATTACTGGCACCAACTTCAAACGGCACTGTAGGTAACATATATAAAAATCTTTTATTTAACTAGATCTATATTATTTGTTGCTTTTTAGTGCTTATTTTTGAAGTCGGTTTAATTTTTTTTTAAAAAGTTTTATTTTTACCTTTTTAGTGAATACTTTTAAACTCTGGTCAATTCAAAAAAAATTTATTTGTAAGTATCTTTCTTTATTTGGAAATATGGTCCAGTTTCGTAAAAATCGATGAAGTAAAAGCACGTGAAATTAAGTGTTAAATTTTATGGGGCGTGGCTACGCCCCTTTTTTTAAACAAGATTGTGTATTTTTAAGAGTTCAAGGTGTGTGCTTAGTTTCGTAAAAATCGGTTAAGTAGAACCACGTGTAATGTTATAATACATTTGAATGGGCGTAGCCCCGCCCATTTTTTCAACTTAAAAATTTTGTAATTACAAAAACCAAAGATGTTTGCTAGGTTTCCCAGCAATCAAATGAGTAGAAGATTACAAAATCAAATTTAAAAAATTGTAGGCGTGACCCCGCCCACTTTTTTTAACGCAATTTTGTGCCTTGATTAAAGCTTAGGGTGTGTGCCAAGTTTCGTAAAAATCGGTGAAATAGAACCCTGTGAAATATAATATAAAATTTTAGTGGGCGTAACCCCGCCCATTTTTTTAAAAGAAAATTTTGTCTATTTTAGAGTTCAAGGTGTGTGCTAAGTTTCGTAAAAATCGGTTAAGTAGAACCACGTGTAATGTTATAATACATTTGAATGGGCGTAGCCCCGCCCATTTTTTCAACTCAAGAATTTTCTAATTACAAGAACCAAAGATGTTTGCTAGGTTTCGCAGCAATCAAATAAGTAGAAGATCAATAAATCAAATTTAAAAAATTGTGGGCGTGACCCCGCCCACTTTTTTCAAATGGGACCAATGGGAAGCTATACCCTCTCAGACAACAAAAAAATTTTTACAATCGGTCTAAAATGCACCGAGTTATGGACCTATATACCTAAAAAAAAATAGTGACGAATTGTTAACCTCCTTCTTTTTTTGAAGTCGGTTAAAAAGAAGCAGTATACCTTAGAAATTTGTTAATCAATTTGGTTTTGCACAGTATGCAAGAAATGCTACCGCAATATATTGTGACAACATCGGAGCACAACAATAAGTTCGAAATCATATTTACCACGCCAGGAGTAAACACATGGACATTAAAGTTCATCATGTCAGAGAAGTCTATCAGAAAGGTGAAATTGATTTAAAATATGTAGCGTATACAGAAAATGCTGCAGATATTTTTACAAAGGTTCTTGCTAAGACGAAATATAAAGAAAATATAAAGAAGCTGGGTTTTTACTGATTCCAGAGTTTTTTAGTGAGGGAAGGTGTTGAAGAACTGGACTAAAACATACTTGTTATATAATAATTATTTTGTGCTTAGTAACCTTTGCATTATTAATATACTGCAAAATAATATTTTTTTAGCTATTAAAAGCTTCAATAAATTTATATAAAATAAAACAGAAATCTTAAAAACTAAGTATACAGATTGACACATAACAAAGGTTTACATCATATTGTAAATTTTACAGACTTTAAGTTATGATTTGTAGCTCTGAGATACTGTTAAGGTCAGGAAAGTCAAGAAAATTACGTGAGTTTTTAATGGTTTTTTCGCTTTCAGATCAAAAGCTACTTTTAGTATTAAAACAAAAAAATATCTCGAATATTAATGTTGAAATAATTCCTTTAAAAATTAAAAAGTAAAAAACTATACACTTTTTTTTTGCAAAAAAAAACCAAAAAGAAGGTTTTTAAAAGTGAAGGTAGTTACATTTAGAATTATGTTTTATACAACAATAAAAAATGGCATCTTGTATTCTCCTGGGTCCAAGTTTATACTTTTGAACGCTGACGCTTAAAAGTTACATTTGCTAACCTACCATTTACACATGAAACTAATTGCAAGAAAGTAGCAAAATAATAAAAATTGTTTACTACCCCACTCACATTGCTTTTAATTTCAATTTTTTGTTCACACGGATTTTTCCAACAGACAAATTTTTGTGAATAATTTTCTTCATAAATTCTCAAAATATTTCGCAACAGTACTAAGTTTTTTGAACCAATTGTTCACACGTTCGGAAATTTTCATGTGAAAAATTATTTATGTAAGCCCGATTATAAATTATGCCCCTGTGGCTGAGTGGTAGCGATGTTAGCTTCTCAGTCCAGATGTCATGGGTTCGATTCCCGCCATAGACCCTGGGTGTTTTCCGCAGACAAGCTAATCGCCTCGCGGGTTGTGCTTGTTTTACAAAAAAAAATTATAATGTCGTACGATATCTTCAAATAAATATGAAGAACACAATTCATGCCTTTTTAAAACATTATTAATAGAATATAAACAATAAAGCATTAAACACAAAGACCACAGCAGGCTACATGGCTACACGACTACAAGTGCCGCAGGCAACAAATGTTGCCTAGTAGCCAGCTACTTAATTATTTTGAAGACGGCAGCAGCACCATAAATTTATATTTCAGTAGTGCCGCTTTCAAATATTTCACAATTATAAAAATAAAATAGTTTATTCAAAAATATAAAACGAATTCAGTTTATTTCTTTATATTTTTTTGGCGATTTTTATTTATAGGTTTAGGTAATTACTAATTGAAGAAATTTCTTCAATAGTTTTAGCAATTTTTCGCTAACCTGCAACTTTTGTCCCTTTTTTCACTTTTTCCAATCTTTTTATATTTTCAATGACTTTTGCAATTTCTAATCAATTTTAGGACTTGTTTCCGATTATGCAATTTCTCGCCAATTTTTGCAAACTTCTCGATAAAAGCG
Organism: Tachina lurida; assembly: GCA_944452675.1. Classification (NCBI taxonomy): domain Eukaryota; kingdom Metazoa; phylum Arthropoda; class Insecta; order Diptera; family Tachinidae; genus Tachina; species Tachina lurida. The sequence continues at coordinate 46,059,314 of OX101754.1, forward strand.
ATTTTTTGCATGCTTTCAGCCTCCTAACAGTTTAGCCAATTTTGAAACAATATTAGATTTTGTTATTACCTCGCTGTTAATACGAGTAAGTTTTTGCGAATTTTCGCCATTCCGCGATTTTTACCGAATTTTTTGCATTCCTTACAGTTTTAGCAATTTTTAATCCCTGTTATGGCTTGTTTAAAAATTTTGAGATTTCTGCAATTTTTTGCATAGTTTGCGAAAAAAAAAGCGACTTTTTGCATGTTTTTAGTTTCCTACGAGTTTTTTCCATTTTTCAACAATATTAGACTGTTATCATCCCGCCGTTAATACGTTTCTGCAGATTTTCGTAATTTTCTCGATTAGGTTTTAGTACTTTTGAATCAATAATATGGCTTGTTTAAAATTTTGCAAATTTCCGCAATTTTTTCAAAGTTTGCAATAAAAGCGACCCTTTGTGTATTTTTTAACTTCCTAAAAGTTTTGAAGATTTTTACAAATTATTACACTTTGTTATCGTCCCGCTGTTAGTAACGTTTTGCTTTTTTTTTCTTCATTTTCGCAATTTTTGCATTCCTTTCAGCTTTAGCAATTTTTAATCAATATTATGGCTTTTTTAAAAATTTGCAACTTTTCGCGAATTATAACTTTTTTCGCTTTGCAAAAATATATTACTTTTGTAATTAACATTAAAATTTTAAAATTTTGTTTTTTATGTTGCATAAAAAAATATTTCTTGTCCTTAAATTGATTTGCATATACATATATTTTGCTATATTGTCAACACTGTTTTTGGTTTGCAGCCATAAAAAATAAAAATTAGTTTAATTCGACTACAACGACAAATGTAGCACGGACAACAACCTGTAACCCGTTGCCTTGTTGCCATCAAAATCATAATTCTCATATAAACATTTGTATTCTATTTTTGACATTTTGTAGTCGGTAGGTTGCTGTGGTGAATGTGTTTAATGCATAATACTTATTCCCAACTTATTACCCTATAAATTTCTCTATTTTTATATTCTGAGTAACTTTAATTAACAAACCAATTTTTCCAACTTTACTTTTCGGCGACACTTTTGAAATTAAGTTTTACTTTCCTGTGAAAACGAACAAGATATTTTCATGAAAGTCATTTATTTCATTAGAGTTTTTATTCACAATACGTATACAGAAATTTCAAGAAAGTACTTTCATGTGTAAATGTATCGTAATAGTATGTTTACACCGATTTTAAATCAAGTAGGTTTAAGTAAATTACTTCAAAGTGCTTCCACCGAGCTTGTGAGTGATTTCCTTTTCGTATTTTCGTACTCAATTTATGCACGTGCTTTATAAAGTGGGCGCAGCAGCTGTAATGTGGATTTTATTCACATGTGGTTGACATTTAAAATTGATTAAAGATTCCTTAATGTTATTTTTTCGAAATTGTCAATCACTATTGATGGATGCCCCAGGGATGGAGTTTGTAATTTTAAAAGCAACGCAATTTTGTATACATAAATCGAGTTCGAAAAATTGTATTTTCGACATTATTTAAAATCAATCAACCACTTTGAGGAGATTTATCCATATACAAAATGTATAATAAATCATGTAGAAATTAATATGATTTGGGCAAATCATCATGATTTGTATAAATCATGCCGGTGGAAACATGAGAAAAGTTATGAAAAAATAATAATATTTCAGAGGTGGGATTGGTTACACTGAGTGGAACTTTTCCCCCTTTGTCTGATTTTTCTGTTTTTCAAGTGTTAACAGCCTAGGACTATAAGACGTATTTTTGCACAAGTTTCATTGATCTAAGGGCACTCAATAGCTTTTCACAAGAAATTTAAATTGTAAAAAAAATAATTGCCAGATTTTTTGCTCATATACTTCTCTGTGTGTCATTACGAGTTCATGCCGACATATCTTATCGATTTCGTACCGACATATCGTTGCGAGATCGTGTAAACCATTTCATACAAAAATCGCATCGATTTTGGTAATATTTTGTTCCGAAATCGGAATATTTTGTCGAGCAGTCGTTACGAATTCAGAGCTTTGGGGTAACTACATACATACAATGTATGTCATACACACATATCGAGCCGTATTTTCGATTTAAATAGGAGAAGATTTTTTTTTAAATATTTAAATTTGTTTTACATACGTAAATTGTCTCTTACTGTACAATTTTACAGCCCGTATCTCAAAATGTTTCAGTAATTTTGGCATTTCGATAATTCTAAACTATGGGTAGGCCCATAAAATTATAATTTCAATAAAAAATATATTTTCTATTACATCTCCCTTACGATAAATTAAAAAAAACAAGGCTTGATATGTTTGAATGTGGTTGATGTCTCTTGTGCTTAAATCAAAATGAATAAATATGAAGTCTAGGCAATACAAAACTATTTTGATTTCATTTAAAGTATAGCTTTTTCGTTATCAAGAGAACACGTACATTTCAATGTTATTCATCAATACAATGAATCGCTTGCTCCTAACTGTACCCATACTTAAATAAATATAGCAAGAATTAAAAATTTTAAAAACCCCTGATATATTTAGAAAAGATGTGATATCCTGTGAACGGCTGGACTGATTTTCTTCAAATGTAGTTAAGAACTAGGGATGTAACGAATGTTCGCATTCGCAAATAATTCGCTTACTTTCGCTATTTGCATTCGCTTTTGCATTCGCTAAAATGTATGCGAATATTTCAAGCGAATACTAAAGACAAAAGAAATTTGTATTTCTTTTACGAAAATAGTTTACGATTTTAAATTTAAGGACGAATATTATTTTAAGCCAGCATGAAATATACATGTAGATACATGTAAAGCATTAATATTTTAGCGGAAAACTTTTCTATCAATAAGTTCTCATAAGTATCAAAATGAAACCCAAATCCAGCGGTGTTTGGATATATTTTTCAGTTTTGAAAAAGAAAAGACAGTGTTTGATTTGCGCGAATATATTTTCTGCTTAAGACTAGTCTGTTCAAACTTTTGAACGCCATTCGATACTTCGTACAACAAATTTCAAATCCAAACAATATTAACTAGTCCTTGTTTGTTGTAAATTCCACGTGAAACAAGTGCCGTATATTTCATATGTTTTTCCCAAGATGAACAGAGTACTACTTCTGCAAGATTTTTTCAGGACTAATTCATTCCAAGGTTTTTTCATATGTATTTGAAAGCGTTTCACATGAAATGTTAAACAGAGTACCAGGATTTAGGGCTAAAGTTCAAATGGGTGTATTGGCTAACATTGTGTAAACTTATTTTTAATTATTATATATACTTACTCTTATTTGCATGTGATATTTTAAAGAATTGTAATATTTGCATTCGCTTTCACATTCGCATTCGCTTTCGCTAAACTGGTTTTCGTTACATCCCTATTAAGAACCCTCTCGATCAAATCACCTTTCAAACAGAAAAAACTAAACTAAATCCAGCCGTTTGGTCTGTACGTGGACACGGACAGACACACACTACAAACTTATAACATCCTTTTTTTGGTCCGGGGTTAATTAAATTAAAATAAAATACAATAAATCAAATATAAATAAAACTTTTTAAAAAAAAATTAAACCGACTTCAAAAATAAGCACTAAAAAGCAACAAATAATATAGATCTAGTTAAATAAAAGATTTTTATATATGTTACCTACAGTGCCGTTTGAAGTTGGTGCCAGCAACATTGGTAACTAAGCAGATACATATGTACATAAAAATTACTTGCAGTTTTTTACCGGTCATATTCCTATGTGCTTAGTACCAGTAATACTGGCACCAACTTCAAACGGCACTGTAGGTAACATATATAAAAATCTTTTATTTAACTAGATCTATATTATTTGTAGCTTTTTAGTGCTTATATTTGAAGTCGGTTTAATTTTTTAACCGACTTCAAAAAAAGAAGGAGGTTAACAATTCGTCTCAATTTTTTTTTTTTTTTTTAGGTGTGTAGGTTCATAACTCGGTGCATTTTTGAGCGATTGTAAAAATTTTTTTGTTGCCTGAGAGGGTATAGTTTCCCATTGGTCCCATTTGAAAAAAGTGGGCGGGGTCACGTCCACAATTTTTTAAATTTGATTTTGTGATCTTCTACTCATTTGATTGCTGCGAAGCCTATCAAACATCCTTGGTTCTTGTAATTACAAAATTTTTAAGTTGAAAAATGGGCGGGGCTACGCCCATTAAAATGTATTATAACATTACACGTGATTCTACTTAACCGATTTTTACGAAACTTAGCACACACCTTGAGCTCTAAAATAGACACAGTCTTCTCTTAAAAAAATGGGCGGGGTCACGCCCATTAAAATTTTATATTATATTTCACAGGGTTCTATTTCACCGATTTTTATGAAACTTGGCACACACCCTAAGCTTTAATAAAGGCACAAAACTGCGTTGAAAAAAGTGGGCGGGGCATGCCTATTAAATTTTAGTATAATATTTCATGTGCTCGTACTTAACCAATATTTACGAAACTTGGCACACACATTGAACTCTTAAAAATACACAATCTTGTTTTAAAAAAGTAGGCGTAGCCACGCCCCATAAAATGTAATACTATATTTCACGTGTTTTTACCTAATCGATTTTTACGAAACTGGACCATATTTCTAAATAGATAAAACTTAAAAAAAAAATAAACTGACTTCAAAAATAAGCACTAAAAAGGTAAAAATAAAACTTTAAAAAAAAAAATCAAACCGACTTCAAAAATAAGCACTAAAAAGCTACAAATAATATAGATCTAGTTAAATAAAAGATTTTTATATATGTTACCTACAGTGCCGTTTGAAGTTGGTGCCAGTAATACTGGTACTAAGCACATAGGAACATGCCCGGTAAAAAAAATGCAAGTAATTTTTATGTACATATGTATGTGCTTAGTTACCAATGTTGCTGGCACCAACTTCAAACGGCACTGTAGGTAACATATATAAAAATCTTTTATTTAACTAGATCTATATTATTTGTAGCTTTTTAGTGCTTATTTTTAAAGTCGGTTTGATTTTTTTTTTTTAATTTTTTTTTAAAAAGTTTTATTTTTATCTTTTTAGTGCATACTTTTGAGCTCTGGTCAATTCAAAAAAAAATTATTTTTAAGTGTCTTTCTTTATTTAGAAATATGGTCCAGTTTCGTAAAAATCGATGAAGTAAAAGCACGTGAAATTAAGTGTTAAATTTTATGGGGTGTGGCTACGCCCCTTTTTTTAAAACAAGATTGTGTATTTTTAAGAGTTCAAGGTGTGTGCTAAGTTTCGTAAAAATCGGTTAAGTAAAACCACGTGTAATGTTATAATACATTTTAATGGGCGTAGCCCCACCCATTTTTTCAACTTAAAAATTTTGTAATTACAAAAACCAAAGATGTTTGCTAGGTTTCGCAGCAATCAAATGAGTAGAAGATTACAAAATCAAATTTAAAAAATTGTAGGCGTAACCCCGCCCACTTTTTTAACGCAATTTTGTGGCTTTATTAAAGCTTAGGGTGTGTGCCAAGTTTCGTAAAAAGCGGTGAAATAGAACCCTGTGAAATATAATATAAAATTTTAATGGGCCTGACCCCGCCCATTTTTTTTAAACACGATTGTGTATTTTTTAAAAGTTCAAGGTGTTTGCTAAGTTTTGTAAAAATGGGTGAAGTAGAACCACGAGTATTGCTATAATACATTTTAGTGGGCGTAGCCCCGCCCATTTTTTCAACTTAAAAATTTTTTAATTACAAGAACCAAAGTTGTTTGCTAGGTTTTGCAGCAATCAAATGAGTAGAAGATCACAAAATCAAATTTAAAAAATTTTGGGCGTGACCCCGCCCACTTTTTTCAAATGGGACCAATGGGAAGCCATACCCTCTCAGACAAGAAAAAAATTTTTACAATCGGTCTAAGATGCACCGAGTTATGAACCTACACACCTAAAAAAAAAAAAAAAAAAATAGAGACGAATTGTTAACCTCCTTCTTTTTTTGAAGTCGGTTAAAAACAAATATAAGATGTGGAAAGCAAGTCAAATATTCCTGTAAAAATATAAGATAATGGACTTTCTGGTATATAAAATTTAGACACATGAAACCAAAATAGGGCAAAATATACATCGAGAAAAATATGAAAAAGCAATAATTAATCGACAAATTTAGAAAACTTATAGGTGGAACTATTTAACATTTTGCAACTGAATTCATTGAAGAAAAAATCGTCCAGAAAAAAGGTCGTCGAAAGAGATACCATTTTATTCCACAATAAAAGCTGTTTCATTCATAACAGCTGAAAAGACCTCTGAACACCTGTAAAAAACCACTCGGTACCTCTAGCGACTGATCATATTTGATATTTCATTGGATAGTAGGCTATTACTCTCAGATGTTCAACAAAGTGCCAAGACTTTCAAAGCTGTAAATGCAGTTGCAGCGATTCGATACAATTTTGACGATATGAGATATAAAATAACTTTTGAACTTCTCAGTAACTTCTTTCAAATAATAATATCAATATTAAAACTAAAAAAAAATCAAAGTCAATAATGTATAAGATTTGTGAAACCGGATGTGGTGCTTCGAAGCCTGAACCTGAAGAAACGAGTTCGTATTATTCTTAAAGATATGTACATATTACGAGTATCAAATGATTAACTTTTTGCTTTAAAGTCTAATTTCTCGTAGAATAAAAATTGTGAAGTTGAAATAAAAGGTTTTCTTAACATTTTAGCAACAGATTTGATTAAATATTAATAAAGGACTTAGGCCCAAAAATTGACATCTCAATTAAGTGTGATTTATTTTTAAGTGCCACTTAAGTACCGAATTCATTTTTTCAGTTCATAGTTAAGAGACATTTAAATGCCCAACCTTGTGTACTTAAGTCACGCTTGAGTTTTTCAAGCATACCATATGTTATTGTGCTTGTGTGTGCTTATTGAAAACATGTACATGAACATCATGTGGTCGTATTAAAAATAATTTAGTTTAATTTTCATAAATATATAACATATGCAATATATACATAGTTTCATATCATGGAAAAATAAATAAAAAATTAAATCTGATGCTCGTTTTGTTTCATAAAATTTGTTTTTTTGCAAGTTTAGTTTTCTGCATTTTGATAACCTAACTTTTTTATTTATAATAAGCAGCTGTTGTTTTAAAAGCCTTCCATAATACTGGGAAATTTTGTAGTGCTGCCGTACTTTCAACGTAATTTAATAAGAAGTTTATTTCACCACTGAAAAAATTAAGCTACATTTAAGTGCCACTTAAATTTAAGTGGCAATTAGCTAAATTACCTATAATTGGCAAGTCAATTATTGGGCCTTAGATTCAATATGTATGTATTTAGAAAGAGTTAAAAATTTGGAAAGAAAATCGTATATAAAAAGAAACAAATATAAACAATAAAATGTATAAGGCATTAAAAAAAATAAGAATTGTATTCTTATCTCCTGGCTATGGCTGGTGGACAGGAAGTTACTAAGGGCTAGGACTCACTATACTACAAAATCGAATTAAAATTCAATCGTAATATTTTTGCTGTCTTTTGTACATTTCCATAAACACCATCACAATAGGGAGGTATATTCTGAAAAGTCGTACGATTGTGTATAATAGTGAATCCTGGCCTTAAGTTAACCGCTGAGTTTTTAGCAACACATCGACGAGCAGACATCGTAAAATCTACTCTACTAAAAAAAGAGTGAACTCAAACGGAATGACAAACTAATTATATATGTAAGTACTACAGTAAAGGGGGTATAAAAAATAAAAAATCAAACAAGAACATAACAGCAACAAAAAAGAGCAATTACCTTCCAAATACACGAACAGATCTACTTACGTATAGTAAAATAGAAAGTGCCATTTTACTGTATGAATGTTTGGTAATTAAGCCTTCATGACCATTGACCAGAGCAACTCACCACGACCAGTATGCTTTCATGAAATTTTGTGTTGCTCTTCTATGTTTAATTTTTATTTATTTTATATTTTTTCTACTGTACTTTCCTCACTTCATTTTCCATTGTAGGGCACTCAAAGTTTGGTCATTGTAAAAAAATCGTTTTATTTTTCATTATTGCAAGTGTTTTTGCAAAGAATTTTTTGTTAACAATATTTCCGTTCGTTTAATTTTCCAGCTGTTTAAATATTGAGAAATTTTAAAGAAATATCTGAAATAGTTTTTTTTTAAGAAACTACATGAATAGAAAATTGTTAAATATACTAAGTTCATTTGCACAAATAATTACTAATAAATTTTGTAAATACAGTTGCATTTGTAAATGCAACTGGCATAAGACGTGACCGGTCTCAAAGTAATAGGGACCAGTCCGAGTTCTAACACGTCTTATGAGGTGCACCAGTCAGTTTTACTTGATTTTGGCCTAGGATGGGGTTATTTAATAATTTATATCATTGAACCGAAAAATACAAAATTTTTGTATTGGTGAGAAAAATTAGAGTAAAATAAAGTTACACTTTAAGAAAAGTTTTGTAATTTAAGATACATGCTGTGGTTATTCATTGTTTGAATATTTTTTTGTAAATTAGCAATTTAATTAAAACTTAAGTAAAATGTAAAAACTAATAATCCATTCAACAATGTATTATATAAATTTCAAATTAAATTTATTCGCAGCGCTGTGAAAGCTATTAAAATGCCTTCTTAAACTATCTTTCCTATTATTTTGAAGCATAAAATGCATTGCATATTACCAAATGCATTTTTTATCACAAAATCTTTTTTGGCTTCATAATTATTTTTCTGCTGTTTATTATTTATTAAATTTAAACTTTAATTTCGTTCCGTGTGCTCAAAAAAAAAAACTAAGCAAAAAACCAGAAAACAATTCATACATGCGTACACAACTTAATTCGTCGCTTGCGCAGTGACGACTAAATGAAAGAGCATAAGCAGGTATGTGTATGTGTGTGTCCACAATTGTGGTATGGCTTGCGGGTTACTGCTTTGTATGCACCTTCTGACTTGTCACTGAACTATTTTATAGGGACCTAATCTGTGTAGAATATTATAAATTATATAAGAAATACCAGAGTATATTTTTTTACATAATGTCTTTATTTATTTAAAATTTTGTTTGTTTTTTCGTTAAGCATTGTCTATATGAATTTCATTCGCGCCTATGAAGCTCATTAGTAGACTTCAAACCAGTGTTGCCAGAAAATGATGACGAGAAAATGGTAAATCGGTAAAAAAAAAATTCAGTAAAGTGCGACTTTGACTCGCTCACGAAGGGTTCCGTACGTTGGGCTTTGAGCATTTTTTAATGTTTTTTACGTTTTTTCAGCTGAAATAGTGTTTTTTTTATTATTTTTCTCTTTTTTCTCGTTTTAACGATTTTTTAAATTTTGGCGATTTTTTTTAATTTTGGCGATTTTTTTTTAATTTTGACAATTTTTTTCATTTTGGCGATTTTTTTTTCATTTTGGCGGTTTTTTTCATTTTGGCGATTTTTTTTTCATTTTGGCGATTTTTTCATTTAGGCGATTTTTTTTCATTTTGGCGATTTTTTCATTTTGGCGATTTTTTCGGTTTTTCGCGATTTATTTTCGATTTAGAAATTTTTTTTAATTTGGTGCTTTTTTTCGTTTTGGCGATTTTTTTTTTATTTTAACGATTTTTTTTCGGTTTGGCAATTTTATAATTTTGAGATTTTTTTGTTTTACCGTTTTTGAAAATTTCAGGAAGTTTGCTCTTACGGTTTCCAAGATACAGCAAGTTTTCAAAATTACATAGTCGAAATTACATTAACTGATGGTACACCCTTTAATTAAATTTTTTTAAATTTTAGTGTCAGTTGTTGTAGTCTGTATAAAAATACACGAACTTTACAAATTTCAAGTGCATATACATACAATTGTGTGTATATTAGATAGGATTTTAAAATTTTTCGTTGCTCGTTTTGGCACACCCTTTAATTTCCAACTCTCATGTATTTGTTGTTGTAGCGGCCAAGGGTCCCATGTAATATACATACATATAATTGTATGTATATTACATGGGATTTTAAAATTTTTCTTTGCACGTTTTGGCACACCCTTTAATTTCCAACTCTCATGTATTTGTTGTTGTAGCGGCCAAGGGTCCCATGTAATATACATACATACATACAGTTGTATGTATATTACATGGGATTTTAAAATTTTTCGTTGCTCGTTTTGGCACACCCTTTAATTTCCAACTCTCATGTATTTGTTGTTGTAGCGGCCAAGGGTCCCATGTAATATACATACATACAATTGTATGTATATTACATGGGATTTTAAAATTTTTCGTTGCTCGTTTTGGCACACCCTTTAATTTCCAACTCTCATGTATTTGTTGTTGTAGTGGCCAAGGTTCTACACACTCTGTCCAAATTTCAGGTCCGTAGCTCTTACGGTTCTCGAGAAAATACCCTGTGACGGACAGACGGACAGACGGACAGACGGACAGACGGACAGCGTAGCGAAAACAATAGGGTTCCATTTTCACCTTTGGTGTACGGAACCCTAAAAATCTGCTAAAATATTTTACAGAATGAAAGTATAATGCTAGATTTAAATTTTAAAAATTTTATTGATTTGTGCTTATAAAAACTTTAGAAACTTATTATAGATATTTTTATAGCACATATATACATTAGGGTGTAACTATTTGTAGGGCATGGACAAATATTAGGAACTTTATTTTTTTGTTTTTTGCGTTGGGTAAACAAGTTTAAACACCAAACGCGATGAGGTTTTCAGTAAAAATAGTCCTTTTTTATTGAAATTATATTTATTTCCAAATTCTTTCTTGTAATTTTCGCACATAATTTGTAGTTATACATATACAGTGAAACCTCTCATAACCGGACACTCAACCTGGCGGTATTTTTGTCCGGTTATTAGAGGTGCCGGCTTATGAAAGGTTCACATATTTTGATAGTTTATTCTAGTTGAAAAATTATACTAAATTATACTGTTGGAATTCAACAAGGAAACTAGCAAAATGCTTCGAACGGGGTTGTATAAGAAATGTAGCAATATTAATTGTTAAAATACACAAAAAACTTTACATATTCGCAAATTCACGCATTGAACATTTTTCTTTTTCAACCTTGTTTCGAGTGGGGAGCCTACTTACTGGCCTACTGACATAAATAAAATTCTGGATGTTATAGATTTTGGCGTCATGAAAAACATTTCCAGGGAATTAACTAACGTTGAAGCTTCTTTAGATCTCTCGTCCGATCACACTCCCACGATCGTTATAATCTGTAGTCCACAGAGAAGTGATTTACCTCACTCATATGTGAAGATGATCAGTCGTGTAAATTGGCTGCGATTCAAAAAATATCTTAGTAGTCATTGCACGGAAAACATTACGCTAAGAACACCCGAGGATATTGAAGCTAACATCGCCAACTTTAACGAAATGATTACACAGGCTGCTGAACATGCTACTACCTCCCATCCGCAGACTGGATTTACTAAAATTTATTCTACCGATATTGAACGTGTCGTGTGTGAAAAAAGAAGAGCGAAGGGAATGGCAACAGCACAGATCACCACAACTTAAAATCAGATTTAAAGAGTGCACTAAACGACTCCAAGAGTTACTTGCAATTGAAAAAACTGCATCTCTTAAGAATTATGTGGAGGGTCTTGATGTCACATTAGCATCTAATTATTCTTTCTGGCGCGCTGCTAGAAAGCTTAAAACCCCCGTTGAGTTTAAACCACCTCTGCGCACATCTACCGGAGGTTGGGCAAGAAGCAATACTGAAAAAGGTAACATATTTGGTAATCATTTAAAATACGTATTTACCCCATACACATGTACTGGGGTTGCTGATTGCCGAGTGTAGTTGCTATACCCCCTCAAAAAAATAAAGTTTAAGATGCGCGATGTACAAAAACTAATTGCTGAACTTAATCCGAAGAAAGCTCCAGGTATTGATGGAAGTAGTAACAAGATGCTGATGAACTTGCCTAATATTGCAATAAGAATCCTGCTATTTATTTTTAATGATGATTCCGAAGCCGGGCAAAGATCTTACCAAGGCTGAGTCATATAGGCCTATAAGCTTACTATCAACAATCTCAAAGCTGCTCATGACTAAATTGTCCAAAATTTTAGCTGATAATGGTTGCATACCGGACCATCAATTTGGCTTTAGAAGTCAGCATAGCACTATTGAGCAAACGCATAGATTGGGTCAAGTTGTAAGAAGAACATTTGAGGAAAAGAAGTATTGTTCTGTTCTCTTTATTGATGTTTCTCAGGCATTCGATAAAGTATGGCACGAAGGCCTATTTTTAAAATTGAAGACACATTTGCCAATAAATATAGAAAAACTTTTGGAAAGTTATATTGTTGATAGGAAGTTTACTGTTGTGGAAGGAGACTTCATGAGTGTGCCCGAATCTATATCTTCTGGTGTGCGACAAGGTAGTAATCTGGGGCCACTCTTGTATCTAATATATACTTGTGATATGCCTGTGAGCAATAACATTCACACTTCTACATTTGCCGATGGTACAGCCTGTTTGAGTATTCACAAAAACCCTGATGAGGCATCCCGCAATCTCCAAGCACACATTACCCAGCTTGAAATATGGTTGAACTTATGGAGAATTAAAGTAAATGGACAAAAGTGTGTTCATATAACGTTTACCCTAAGAAAAGATACCTGTTCCCCCATTCGAATCAACAATCAAAATATTCCTCAACATTCTCAAGTGAAATACCTTGGCATACACCTTGATCGAAGGCTTACGTAGAAATATCATATCGACTCTAAGTTAACCCAAATGAAACTTAAATTAACTCAAATATATTTGGTTAATTTGCAGAAATTCAACACTCAGCCTAGACTGCAAACTTTTGATATACAAGTCGCTTTTGAAGCCAATATGGTGCTATGGAATTCAGCTATGGGGCACTGCTTCAGCTTCAAATGTGGAGAGAATCCAACGACGGCAAAATAAAATTTTACGGTTAATAACATCGGCTCCATTGTACATCAAAAATTCAAATATACATCGTGATTTAAATATGCCACTAGTGAGTGAAGAAATTGCAAAATACGCAGGCAAATATTTAACAAAACTCGAGTCACATCCTAATCCGCTTGCGGGTAATATTTTGAGGTTTACTGGACACATCCGCTCTTATACTCAACACGCCAGATGGGACTGCTTGAAAATACTTCTTTTTTTCTCTTTGATTATCACTACTTATGTATTATTTATAACTATCACTAGGTTTATGTCCGATAGTAATTATCGTCAAATTACATGCAAACGGACGTAATTACACAAAAATTTTAAATCGAGTTTTTGATTGACTATGGTTCATTTTATCAAACAACATGTTCACTCTTAACATGGCCACGCTCATAAAAATTTAACGTAGATAAATAAGCTATCGGAAACCCACCCACGCAAGGCTATAATTTACCGTTTTCAAAAGTACTCCGCATAAGCAGATTTTAGAAAAGTATACGGGGTTACTCCTATCCCATCTAGAAATATAACAGACTAGAAAAAAGGAAAAATTAGTTTTAGTAGGTTATTTTTATATAACAAACAAGTTAAAGTTCCCAACCCTGGAAACGTCTTTTTGAGTTTTTAAATTTTTTTCATATTTTTAATACAAATTTTATTCGTACTGAAGTATAAAATAAGTTTATTTAACAAAAAAATTAAAAAAAATTGTGTTATCTAGTTACTTTTATATGGCAAAATCAAGTTTAAGTTATCCAGTTTTGAAACCGTATGCTGATTTCGCTGATTTTCAATACCAATCTATTTTGGACCATTTTTGATATACCAGTCTAAGACCGAAGTTTCTAGCTTTTCTGGGAGCTTCGGAAAACCAATTTCACGTACACCAGACGGACGGACGGACAGATGGACATCGCTTATTCATCTTCCCTATTCATAAGGACCCAAAATATATATGTTTTATGAGTCGCATATGAATATTATGGAAATTACACACGGAATGACAAACCTATATATACCCTTTTCCATTTTTGGTAAAGGGTATAATAAATATATAAAAAAGAATAGTAATACAAATAATATAATATAAGTTAACTAGCTGACCCCGGTCCGCGTTGCTGGCCCTAAGCAAAATGTTAGTGTTGTATATGGCATTGGTGGTACAATATGAAAATTGGATTTTTCCCACGAATAAACTAAATATTGCGCCATCTGCCGGACGAACTTCAAACTACACAGAAACGCTCCTCAAGACCCATTAGAGCATGTATATGAAGTTTGGTCAAAATCGGTTCAGTAGTTCTTGAGTTACGGTGCAAAAACACACAAAAACTAAAAATTGCGCCATCTGTCGGACGAATCACTATTTCTGAAAGGGGTGTAGCATTTACCGGGGTAGAATATATATAAAAACATGCGCCGGTCTTTTACAAATATTTTGTGGGGTGGAAGGCGAAAATCTGTTGGGGCATTGAAGAGTTCACCCCTAACAAATAAACGTGTTTTTGATTTTTATATATATATATTAAGATAATATTAATAATACTGTCAGTAATAATGGACAGAATTGACAACAAATTTGATAACAATGATCATTGATGCCAGAGACGTATACTAAGTATAAAGAATTGACACTCTGATACGTGATTTCGATGACGAAATTGTGTAATAAATTTTCCTCTACGAGATCTTGCAAACTGCAAACGATCGTATAGGTACTTCAATTCCTTAGTTATTATAATTTTATGAAGAAGTATAATGTTTTTAATTTTAAGAAAATTATTTAAGGGTAAATTGAGTAAACGGCTTGAATAAGAAGTATTCTATAGAACTTTGTTAGACCAAAAATGTAACGGAAGTAGTAGGGAACTACCAATCCTGCGGCAATTAAACTTTTGAAATTTTAAAATTTTAATTACCCAAATTTTAAAATTCTTGGAAATTTGTGAAATTTGATACCCTACGAGGGTGGGTCAATAAGTCCGTCCAACTTTTTGTTTACATAAGGAATTTTTTGTTTACATAAGGGGTTTTGTTTGTTTAATACATACGAGGGTGGATCAATAAGTCCAGTTTTTTATGACCGTGGGAATTTGTATGTGTGTATGTTTGTGGGGTGGATTAAGGGGTTTCATAAGATTAGTATTTCATAAGTATATATGCCGACGGGAAAATCATGAAAATGATTTTTCCTAGTACCAACGGGGGAATCGTGAAAATTAATTTTTCCTAATGCCTACGGCAATGCATGAATATTTTTCCTAATGCCTAAGGCAATGCATGATTATTTTTCCTAATGCCGACGGCAAAACATGATTATTATTTTTTTCAAATGCCTACGGCAAAACATCATTATTATTTTTTTCAAATGCCGAAGGGAAAATGATTTTTCATAATTCAGACGGGAAAACATAAAAGTTATTTCTAATGCTAATACAGGAGTTTAAGGCTTATAGTGATTTGGGTGG
This sequence comes from Tachina lurida, assembly GCA_944452675.1. Lineage (NCBI taxonomy): Eukaryota > Metazoa > Arthropoda > Insecta > Diptera > Tachinidae > Tachina > Tachina lurida. The sequence goes on from OX101754.1 coordinate 46,074,766, forward strand.
GTGGGGTTGTTATCGTAATACATAACCGAGGGAGTTTATGGATGTGTCTGTCTGTCCGTCCGTCTGTCTGTTGTGCGAGGCTGTGATTGGCCGGGGGAGCGTGGTGTAGTTGAGGTAGATGGATTCAGTGTATGTGTGTATACCTGTCTGTTGGAATTTGTGTGAGGGTGTGATTGACAGGGGGCGGGGTGTGGTTGTGGTAGATCGACTGCGTGTATGCAGGTGTTGCAAGTCTGTAGGAATTTAAGGCTTTGGGGTAGGTGAGGGTGTTGTTGTACGAGTAATATGTATCCATGGGAATTTGTGGATGTGTCTGTCTTGGGGAATTTAAGCGAAGCTGTTATTAGGAGGGGGTGTGGTGTAGTTGAGGTTGATCGACTGCGTGTATGTATGTCTATATGTTTGTAGGAGCTTAAGACTGATCGTGATTTAAGAGAGGTGAGGATGTTGTTGTAATATGTATACGTAGGAATCTGTATGTATGTATGTCTGTGAAAATTTAAGGCTGATCATGATTTAGGGTAGGTGAGGTGCGTGTAGTAATATGTAACCGTGGGAATCTGTGTGTATGTATGTTTGTAGGAGTTTAAGGCTATCAGTGATTTGAGGGTGTTGTCATACGAGTGATATGTACCCGTGGGAATCTGTATGCATGTTCGTAGGAGTTTAAGGCTGATCGTGATTTGTGTTGTTGTCCGTTTTGTTTGTAGGAATGACCGTGAAAATTTTTGTATGTGATTTTTCTTAAATGAAATCTGGTATATATGTGTGTGTGTGTGTGCGTATGTGTGCGTATGATTTTGTCACGCTAGTAGTTTTATGTACGTGTAAATAAATTGTTTTCAATATCGAGATTTGGTTCTATAAAATATTTTCATATATCTGAACTTCCCTAACCCTATATACATATACATAAGTATATTTTCATACTCACGGTTGCTGGGTATTTTGTCATGCTTAAAATTGTCCAGCTTTAAAGTCTGCCTACGATCAATTTGTTTATATTACAGATTTTGTTTATTTAACAGCATCCGGCTTCTTTGACTTTTCATACGATCATGGGAATTTATAGATTCTCTGTCCATAATAAGGTCGTTTAGCTTGGACATGTGCTCTGACTGAATGGTTTGCGTTATTCATATATTTTTATGATGTAGATATGTAAGTGTGATTGTCAAGATCTAATAAATATTTGAGTATTGATAAGAAATTTGATATTATGTGTACATACATATCTACAAATTGATTTTATGTATGTATGTACATATGTATGTACATACAAATAAGTGTTTGCCTGCGTGTTTGAATACATTTTTTTTTTGTTTTTGTTGTTGTTCTAAATATTCGCCTGGTCTTTTATATATAGATGTCAAATATCTTCATAGTTTTTTTTTTTTTATTTGAAATTAAAAAACGTTGATTTAATTTTTATCTGTATTTACTTCAAAGTTTGTGAGGATTTGCTGTTTTAAGTAAAACTAAATTCCTTAAGATACATACTTTAGAATAATAGTAACTATAATAGAAATATTTCCTATATTTAATTTACATTTGTTTAAAGTTGATGCAGCTTATCTTCATTCTTAGAAATATTTTGATACAAAATTTTTTCCAGCCGTAGGCTTTTTTCATCACCTTTTACATTTATTTTAGAATATCTTGCATTGCCTTTTATACATTTATAAACATTTTTAAATGAAACTGATCCAGCAGTCCAGCTTATGTAATGATAGTTTTTTGTTAGTCAGCTTGCTTCTTTTTTTTTATTTTTTATTGATTATTGAGTTTTATAATGAAATTATTATATTCGTAATTGTTGAAAACAATCGCTACTTCTTTTGCGATGAAATCATTTGAATTACTTTTGAAACCTTGTACGTATATAAAAATTATGTTGTTTTCCATATTACTCAATTTATAAGACTTTCCGAATTTGACCTTTGATAGGTATATATATTCTAGTATATGATCATGAATAAGAATACAGTAAGCTGATTTCTTTGCTTACTATTTCAAATTAAAATTTTATTCAATTAGCCCGATATTGAATAAAAGGAGCTTTTTTATCTTAAACTCTGGTACAGGTAGAAACGCATGAGATTCTTTCATATACTACCTTTGCTGGAATCTTAGATACATGTAATAACTATATAGAATTGCATTACGTTTATTTTTAAATTTTATGTTAGGATTATCATCATATGGATATGAGACTGAACTTAAATGTACTTTTAAATTAGTTAATTCATAACGAATAATCTTATTTTCTTCTTGAATAGCGAACAACAGAAAACGAAGTCGTTTTCTTACAATTTAGGTCTAACCTCTCAACTGGTCCTCTAGTATACAATATGACTTTATATGTCAACATTTCTGACTCCTCTTTGTCAGCGTTAGGGATAATTAACTTTAAACTTTTTATTCTTCAAATTGTGTTACTTCATACTGATAATATGTTTAAGTACATTAATAATGTACGAGTATATGTTTATTTTATGACGGGTCCCTATAGCTTTTATTTGATGTTCTAGATGAAGTGTTTTTTTTTTTTTTCTAATTTTATTAAAGTTTAGCGTATTGCGTATATATTTCTAATATATTTAAGTGAGCTTTTTGTACCTGTCAGACAGAGTGTACGTATCAGTTGATCAGTCAGTCTCTCTTTTTATTTTATTAATTTTTTCTTCTAATGTGTCACTACTATTTTTTCAGATTTTACTACTTGAAATAGAAAATATTTATATAATTTTAAAAGTATTAATATATACATACATATAGGTAAATATATGTATGTACGTAAAAATTAGTTCATATACAAAGAAATACATCTTTAATAATCAACTATTCTAGAAAATCGATCTAAAATAACACATTTACCTCCATCATCATTTCACCGTCAGTGTTTTCATAAAGTGTTAGAAACATTGGAATATCTATGTTTAGGAGAATTTTTACTTCAAGTGTTTCTATATAAGATTTGGTGTTTGACCCCTTGACGTTATTGTGGTTAACGTAGGCTGCGTTGTATCGCATTCAGATGTAATAATTTCTCACTTAGAAAAGGTCCTCATTACCATCAATCATACCTGTATATAATACATTCCTGAGTTGAGTTGATTTAGATACAATTGCTGTCTACAAATTAATGATTAGAAAAAAGCTTTCTCATCACATTCTAACAGGTTTTAATATTTTGCTAGCATGCATGCTTTAGCATGCTATTCTATCAATAGTGAGGCGAGAGTCCGACATATAGTGGTGTTTCAATTAAAAATCTATACAATTAGAATTACGAATTCACTCTTTTGAATTTTTCACAAAGTAGATACATATGTATGTATGTATTTCACTTGCCACAAACTCTTAAAATTTCTGTACTTATAAAAATATGATGTCAGGAATTTTTTTAAATCATACATGCTTCGGCATGCTTCCAATATTTTTCTCGGTAAATTTATTTCATACTCATACAGATACAGATATAAAGTAAGATCTGTTTACATTCCATTTTACAATTTATGCATGCTTCAGCATGATTCTAGTTGAAGTCTGTATTTATTTAGTAAGTTTGTTTGATACCCATTCATACACATGTACATTGTTAAAGATTGGATATCAAAATCCAATTTTCTTAGTTTATCTAGAAATGAACAAAGTGACTATCTTTTATAATAACCATATTCACACTTTAAAATTTTGTGTGCTAGAGCTTTCGAAATGGAAAATGTACACCTTTTACTACAAAAATTGATAATATGATGTATTGCTGAATATTTTGAACTCTTAAGTTTTCACAATATTTCATACAGACAATCAAGTTTAGAGAATTGTAGTATATTAAGCTATTTATCTTCCCTGAGACCTAACATTCCTAATCAATCCTTCAAAAAACCAATACAAACTAGATTTTTCCTTTTTAATTTTATTTATATTTTCATTGAATTTCAACATTTTGTACCTCTTCAAATTACTGTATACTGTATTTTGCACCTTTTTCTCATTCGTTGAGTTAACTTTAATCGCAAATATTTCAATGATGAGATGAACTTTTCTATTGTAGGCATTAAGTAAATCTTTGTGTATATCAATCCACTTATATGAACCATTATACCTAAATTCTTAACACATAATTCCTTTTAATGATCTATTAATTTATTCTACTATTGATGCTTTCATATTATGAAATTTTTAATCCTCTGTTTATGCATGAATTTTGCAGTGTTTATTAAAAATTCTTTACCAACATCTATATGTATTTTTTTGTTTTGATACTCATATCATTTCAAAAATATTTTCCATTGCCTTGGTTTTTTTTCGAGTGCAGCTTTTATTTTCAACGATACTCACAATATAAATTTTGAGAATGTGTCAGTTACAGTCAGCAAAAAATCAATAATTTCTATTTTCTCTAGAATAGCTACCCAGTTCACCTAAATCAGCTCCATAAAAGATCATCTATTCCATTCAGTACATCACTACAATACACAAACAATTTTATAAATTTATTATGGATTACGTTTACTAAATTTCTTTTTAAGGACATTGAGTTGTTTTACAGTTTTTTGGCGAGTGTTGTGATCTACTTGATACATTTTCAGCTATTTATACTAAAATGTAGTTAATTTTCCAATCTATAAATTTTATCGCTCAGCTGTTCAATTTGTTTGTCAAAAGATGATTTAATTTTTAGAATGTCTTTTTCAATTTTATACCTATCTTCTATCGTTAATTTTATTTCGCACTCCACTCCATTAATTTGCATTTGAATATATCCTTGAATTATATTAATGCCTTAAGCTTTATTATTAATTCATCCTTTAGTTTCTAGATTTGAGTTTCCAGAAACAATTTACTGATAACATTATTCTCCGTCAGTGAATGATGATGATTCTCTATGTATGCATTGGTAGAAATTATATATTTTATTTAGTTTTCAAAATCAAACTTGTCATAGTATTTTCACGTTTTATCAATCACTAAAGAAAATAAACCCACTTTTAAACTCCATATTTGACCATCAACTTGTATTTTATCTTTATTCAGTTTTAGATTTCTATCACCAAATTCCCATTCATTATTGAAATCTTTAGGTGAGTCATAGTTTGTATCTAATTCATTTCTTCCTTTCAAGACTAATAAGTTAATATAAGTATCTTCGGTGTTGGAAAGCTGTGGGTAAAAATCATCTTCTTCATCATCATAATCATTCACAGTATTAGCATCATTAAATAAGATGGTATTATCAAATATTGTTCCTTTTGAAAGTTTCTTTAACTTCTTTCTATCTTGACTGATTGTTTCTGATTCTTTAATACTTATACTATTTTCAGATTCTATATTGTTTTTACTTTGTTCTTTCTTGTGTATTCTTTCAATATTTTTAGAACTATTCATGAATTCTTTGAGAGGTTCTGTTTTAGGATCAAATATACATATCTCTTAGTTGTTCACGTGTATCTATTTCACCAGTTTTTATACTACGAAGCTTTTTCTTCAAGACGCTTCTTATCAACACCAACTGTTTAAAATTTTCTCATACATGTTTAATAATAGCAAATAAGAGGTATCAGCTATTAGATCAGGTACCACCTATTAGATCAGCTATCAGCTATCAGATCAGCTTATCAGGAGCTGGTCTGGTTTTCAGATCAGCTTATCAGGAGCTGGTCTGGTTTTCAGATCAGCTTATCAGGAGCTGGTCTGGTTTTCAGATCAGCTTATCAGGACCTGATCTGGTTTTCAGATCAGCTTATCAGGACCTGATCTGGTTTTCAGATCAGCTTATCAGGAGCTGGTCTGGTTTTCAGATCAGCTTATCAGGACCTGATCTGGTTTTCAGATCAGCTTATCAGGAGCTGGTCTGGTTTTCAGATCAGCTTATCAGGACCTGATCTGGTTTTCAGATCAGCTTATCAGGACCTGATCTGGGTTTCAGATCAGCTTATCAGGAGCTGGTCTGGTTTTACGATCAGCTTATCAGGAGCTGGTCTAGTTTTCAGATCAGGTTATCAGGTATCAAATCAGATTATCTGTTTCAGATTGGGTTATCAGTTTACAAGTAGCTGAACACTTATAACATCTAGATGAAGGAAGTTTAAGGTCAGATAAAATGTGAAAAACTATACTGTTATGTAATCAAGTTATTTTCTAAGACGATCGTCACTTAATTCAGTATCTTTGCTTATAATCAAAATTCCATATTTTTAATACCAACAAGATTTATATTTTTCTCACATTACTTAAACATTCTAACTACATTATGATTATTTCCTATCAAATGTATGGTGATTCTGGTATAAATTTGACATTAGTAGAATGCATCAACATTCTTATCTTACCCCATACAAAAATATGCTTCTCACAACATGGTTAAATATCATATTGGTATTACTTCTAGCTTTCTTAAAAGAAATAACAGATTCATTATCTCTAAATGTGTAATACCTATGACTTTCATTAATGAAATTAATTTCTACAGCAATTCATATTTAGATTGTCTTTGAGTATAAATATGAAGATGATTTCAAGTTTTACTCCATCAAAACTTTCTAGCCAACCAATCATAACATTATTATTATTTTTTTATTTATTTTTTTTTCGCAATTTGACAGACCAACTATTCTTGCACGAATAGAAATTGATAGAAGGGAACTATGATTTATTTTTGAGCTATCGTTTGATGATTCATCAATATTTCGTACCATCCTATTTTTAGGTTGTTTTGACTATGAGTATGTACCAATATTTATGAAATGTATTTCATAAATATTATCTCTTATTATAGAAAAAATAAAATAATGTAGCTATACGATATCGGAAAATATTTTCTGATATCATATGGCTATATTATTTTATTTTTCCTATAATAAGAGATAATGGTTCCTACTCATAGTCAAAACAAAGTATATTTTAAGAGTTTAAAACCAGTATTGTCGTACAAAATACTGATTTTAAACTGTTAAAATATACTTTGTTTTACTAACCACATTTTTTGTAACTAAATGCATTTCATAAATATTGACGCATACTCATACTCAAAACAAATAATATTTTTATGTTGTTTTGATTGTGAGTATGCAGCATTATCTGTTATTATAAAAAAATAAAATAATGCAGCTACACGATTTTAGAAAATATTTTCTGAAATCGAAAAGCTGTATTATTTTACTTTTTGTATAATAAGAGATAATATTTATAAAATGTATTTAGTTACACAAAAGCGGTTAGTAAAACAACCTAAATATAGGATGATACGAAATTTTGATGAGTCATCAAACGATAGCTCAAAAATAAATCATAGTTCCCTTCTATCAATTTCTATTCGTGCAAGAATAGTTGGTCTGTCAAATTGCGAAAAAAAAATAAATAAAAAAATAATAATAATGTTATGATTGGTTGGCTAGAAAGTTTTGATGGAGTAAAACTTGAAATCATCTTCATATTTATACTCAAAGACAATCTAAATATGAATTGCTGTAGAAATTAATTTCATTAATGAAAGTCATAGGTATTACACATTTAGAGATAATGAATCTGTTATTTCTTTTAAGAAAGCTAGAAGTAATACCAATATGATATTTAACCATGTTGTGAGAAGCATATTTTTGTATGGGGTAAGATAAGAATGTTGATGCATTCTACTAATGTCAAATTTATACCAGAATCACCATACATTTGATAGGAAATAATCATAATGTAGTTAGAATGTTTAAGTAATGTGAGAAAAATATAAATCTTGTTGGTATTAAAAATATGGAATTTTGATTATAAGCAAAGATACTGAATTAAGTGACGATCGTCTTAGAAAATAACTTGATTACATAACAGTATAGTTTTTCACATTTTATCTGACCTTAAACTTCCTTCATCTAGATGTTATAAGTGTTCAGCTACTTGTAAACTGATAACCCAATCTGAAACAGATAATCTGATTTGATACCTGATAACCTGATCTGAAAACTAGACCAGCTCCTGATAAGCTGATCGTAAAACCAGACCAGCTCCTGATAAGCTGATCTGAAACCCAGATCAGGTCCTGATAAGCTGATCTGAAAACCAGATCAGGTCCTGATAAGCTGATCTGAAAACCAGACCAGCTCCTGATAAGCTGATCTGAAAACCAGATCAGGTCCTGATAAGCTGATCTGAAAACCAGACCAGCTCCTGATAAGCTGATCTGAAAACCAGATCAGGTCCTGATAAGCTGATCTGAAAACCAGATCAGGTCCTGATAAGCTGATCTGAAAACCAGACCAGCTCCTGATAAGCTGATCTGAAAACCAGACCAGCTCCTGATAAGCTGATCTGAAAACCAGACCAGCTCCTGATAAGCTGATCTGATAGCTGATAGCTGATCTAATAGGTGGTACCTGATCTAATAGCTGATACCTCTTATTTGCTATTATTAAACATGTATGAGAAAATTTTAAACAGTTGGTGTTGATAAGAAGCGTCTTGAAGAAAAAGCTTCGTAGTATAAAAACTGGTGAAATAGATACACGTGAACAACTAAGAGATATGTATATTTGATCCTAAAACAGAACCTCTCAAAGAATTCATGAATAGTTCTAAAAATATTGAAAGAATACACAAGAAAGAACAAAGTAAAAACAATATAGAATCTGAAAATAGTATAAGTATTAAAGAATCAGAAACAATCAGTCAAGATAGAAAGAAGTTAAAGAAACTTTCAAAAGGAACAATATTTGATAATACCATCTTATTTAATGATGCTAATACTGTGAATGATTATGATGATGAAGAAGATGATTTTTACCCACAGCTTTCCAACACCGAAGATACTTATATTAACTTATTAGTCTTGAAAGGAAGAAATGAATTAGATACAAACTATGACTCACCTAAAGATTTCAATAATGAATGGGAATTTGGTGATAGAAATCTAAAACTGAATAAAGATAAAATACAAGTTGATGGTCAAATATGGAGTTTAAAAGTGGGTTTATTTTCTTTAGTGATTGATAAAACGTGAAAATCCTATGACAAGTTTGATTTTGAAAACTAAATAAAATATATAATTTCTACCAATGCATACATAGAGAATCATCATCATTCACTGACGGAGAATAATGTTATCAGTAAATTGTTTCTGGAAACTCAAATCTAGAAACTAAAGGATGAATTAATAATAAAGCTTAAGGCATTAATATAATTCAAGGATATATTCAAATGCAAATTAATGGAGTGGAGTGCGAAATAAAATTAACGATAGAAGATAGGTATAAAATTGAAAAAGACATTCTAAAAATTAAATCATCTTTTGACAAACAAATTGAACAGCTGAGCGATAAAATTTATAGATTGGAAAATTAACTACATTTTAGTATAAATAGCTGAAAATGTATCAAGTAGATCACAACACTCGCCAAAAAACTGTAAAACAACTCAATGTCCTTAAAAAGAAATTTAGTAAACGTAATCCATAATAAATTTATAAAATTGTTTGTGTATTGTAGTGATGTACTGAATGGAATAGATGATCTTTTATGGAGCTGATTTAGGTGAACTGGGTAGCTATTCTAGAGAAAATAGAAATTATTGATTTTTTGCTGACTGTAACTGACACATTCTCAAAATTTATATTGTGAGTATCGTTGAAAATAAAAGCTGCACTCGAAAAAAAACCAAGGCAATGGAAAATATTTTTGAAATGATATGAGTATCAAAACAAAAAAATACATATAGATGTTGGTAAAGAATTTTTAATAAACACTGCAAAATTCATGCATAAACAGAGGATTAAAAATTTCATAATATGAAAGCATCAATAGTAGAATAAATTAATAGATCATTAAAAGGAATTATGTGTTAAGAATTTAGGTATAATGGTTCATATAAGTGGATTGATATACACAAAGATTTACTTAATGCCTACAATAGAAAAGTTCATCTCATCATTGAAATATTTGCGATTAAAGTTAACTCAACGAATGAGAAAAAGGTGCAAAATACAGTATACAGTAATTTGAAGAGGTACAAAATGTTGAAATTCAATGAAAATATAAATAAAATTAAAAAGGAAAAATCTAGTTTGTATTGGTTTTTTGAAGGATTGATTAGGAATGTTAGGTCTCAGGGAAGATAAATAGCTTAATATACTACAATTCTCTAAACTTGATTGTCTGTATGAAATATTGTGAAAACTTAAGAGTTCAAAATATTCAGCAACACATCATATTATCAATTTTTGTAGTAAAAGGTGTACATTTTCCATTTCGAAAGCTCTAGCACACAAAATTTTAAAGTGTGAATATGGTTATTATAAAAGATATTCACTTTGTTCATTTCTAGATAAACTAAGAAAATTGGATTTTGATATCCAATCTTTAACAATGTACATGTGTATGAATGGGTATCAAACAAACTTACTAAATAAATACAGACTTCAACTAGAATCATGCTGAAGCATGCATAAATTGTAAAATGGAATGTAAACAGATCTTACTTTATATCTGTATCTGTATGAGTATGAAATAAATTTACCCAGAAAAATATTGGAAGCATGCCGAAGCATGTATGATTTAAAAAAATTCCTGACATCATATTTTTATAAGTACAGAAATTTTAAGAGTTTGTGGCAAGTGAAATACATACATACATATGTATCTACTTTGTGAAAAATTCAAAAGAGTGAATTCGTAATTCTAATTGTATAGATTTTTAATTGAAACACCACTATATGTCGGACTCTCGCCTCACTATTGATAGAATAGCATGCTAAAGCATGCATGCTAGCAAAATATTAAAACCTGTTAGAATGTGATGAGAAATCTTTTTTCTAATCATTAATTTGTAGACAGCAATTGTATCTAAATCAACTCAACTCAGGAATGTATTATATACAGGTATGATTGATGGTAATGAGGACCTTTTCTAAGTGAGAAATTATTACATCTGAATGCGATACAACGCAGCCTACGTTAACCACAATAACGTCAAGGGGTCAAACACCAAATCTTATATAGAAACACTTGAAGTAAAAATTCTCCTAAACATAGATATTCCAATGTTTCTAACACTTTATGAAAACACTGACGGTGAAATGATGATGGAGGTAAATGTGTTATTTTAGATCGATTTTCTAGAATAGTTGATTATTAAAGATGTATTTCTTTGTATATGAACTAATTTTTACGTACATACATATATTTACCTATATGTATGTATATATTAATACTTTTAAAATTATATAAATATTTTCTATTTCAAGTAGTAAAATCTGAAAAAATAGTAGTGACACATTAGAAGAAAAAATTAATAAAATAAAAAGAGAGACTGACTGATCAACTGATACGTACACTCTGTCTGACAGGTACAAAAAGCTCACTTAAATATATTAGAAATATATACGCAATACGCTAAACTTTAATAAAATTAGAAAAAAAAAAAAAACACTTCATCTAGAACATCAAATAAAAGCTATAGGGACCCGTCATAAAATAAACATATACTCGTACATTATTAATGTACTTAAACATATTATCAGTATGAAGTAACACAATTTGAAGAATAAAAAGTTTAAAATTAATTATCCCTAACGCTGACAAAGAGGAGTCAGAAATGTTGACATATAAAGTCATATTGTATACTAGAGGACCAGTTGAGAGGTTAGACCTAAATTGTAAGAAAACGACTTCGTTTTCTGTTGTTCGCTATTCAAGAAGAAAATAAGATTATTCGTTATGAATTAACTAATTTAAAAGTACATTTAAGTTCAGTCTCATATCCATATGATGATAATCCTAACATAAAATTTAAAAATAAACGTAATGCAATTCTATATAGTTATTACATGTATCTAAGATTCCAGCAAAGGTAGTATATGAAAGAATCTCATGCGTTTCTACCTGTACCAGAGTTTAAGATAAAAAAGCTCCTTTTATTCAATATCGGGCTAATTGAATAAAATTTTAATTTGAAATAGTAAGCAAAGAAATCAGCTTACTGTATTCTTATTCATGATCATATACTAGAATATATATACCTATCAAAGGTCAAATTCGGAAAGTCTTATAAATTGAGTAATATGGAAAACAACATAATTTTTATATACGTACAAGGTTTCAAAAGTAATTCAAATGATTTCATCGCAAAAGAAGTAGCGATTGTTTTCAACAATTACGAATATAATAATTTCATTATAAAACTCAATAATCAATAAAAAATAAAAAAAAGAAGCAAGCTGACTAACAAAAAACTATCATTACATAAGCTGGACTGCTGGATCAGTTTCATTTAAAAATGTTTATAAATGTATAAAAGGCAATGCAAGATATTCTAAAATAAATGTAAAAGGTGATGAAAAAAGCCTACGGCTGGAAAAAATTTTGTATCAAAATATTTCTAAGAATGAAGATAAGCTGCATCAACTTTAAACAAATGTAAATTAAATATAGGAAATATTTCTATTATAGTTACTATTATTCTAAAGTATGTATCTTAAGGAATTTAGTTTTACTTAAAACAGCAAATCCTCACAAACTTTGAAGTAAATACAGATAAAAATTAAATCAACGTTTTTTAATTTCAAATAAAAAAAAAAAAACTATGAAGATATTTGACATCTATATATAAAAGACCAGGCGAATATTTAGAACAACAACAAAAACAAAAAAAAAATGTATTCAAACACGGAGGCAAACACTTATTTGTATGTACATACATATGTACATACATACATAAAATCAATTTGTAGATATGTATGTACACATAATATCAAATTTCTTATCAATACTCAAATATTTATTAGATCTTGACAATCACACTTACATATCTACATCATAAAAATATATGAATAACGCAAACCATTCAGTCAGAGCACATGTCCAAGCTAAACGACCTTATTATGGACAGAGAATCTATAAATTCCCATGATCGTATGAAAAGTCAAAGAAGCCGGATGCTGTTAAATAAACAAAATCTGTAATATAAACAAATTGATCGTAGGCAGACTTTAAAGCTGGACAATTTTAAGCATGACAAAATACCCAGCAACCGTGAGTATGAAAATATACTTATGTATATGTATATAGGGTTAGGGAAGTTCAGATATATGAAAATATTTTATAGAACCAAATCTCGATATTGAAAACAATTTATTTACACGTACATAAAACTACTAGCGTGACAAAATCATACGCACACATACGCACACACACACACACATATATACCAGATTTCATTTAAGAAAAATCACATACAAAAATTTTCACGGTCATTCCTACAAACAAAACGGACAACAACACAAATCACGATCAGCCTTAAACTCCTACGAACATGCATACAGATTCCCACGGGTACATATCACTCGTATGACAACACCCTCAAATCACTGATAGCCTTAAACTCCTACAAACATACATACACACAGATTCCCACGGTTACATATTACTACACGCACCTCACCTACCCTAAATCATGATCAGCCTTAAATTTTCACAGACATACATACATACAGATTCCTACGTATACATATTACAACAACATCCTCACCTCTCTTAAATCACGATCAGTCTTAAGCTCCTACAAACATATAGACATACATACACGCAGTCGATCAACCTCAACTACACCACACCCCCTCCTAATAACAGCTTCGCTTAAATTCCCCAAGACAGACACATCCACAAATTCCCATGGATACATATTACTCGTACAACAACACCCTCACCTACCCCAAAGCCTTAAATTCCTACAGACTTGCAACACCTGCATACACGCAGTCGATCTACCACAACCACACCCCGCCCCCTGTCAATCACACCCTCACACAAATTCCAACAGACAGGTATACACACATACACTGAATCCATCTACCTCAACTACACCACGCTCCCCCGGCCAATCACAGCCTCGCACAACAGACAGACGGACGGACAGACAGACACATCCATAAACTCCCTCGGTTATGTATTACGATAACAACCCCACCCACC